>VDFB02342552.1:0-23694 GCA_007258455.2 Sequoia sempervirens | reverse complement strand
CCCACAACACTTGTTGTTGGGCTGCCAATTCTGCTACTTCTTGCTGCTCTTGGTATTGCTTTAGTGCTTGCTAATATGCTTTCATTTGCATTGCTTGTGCAAGAAGTTGTGCTTGAGCTTGCACTTGTTGTGCTTGAGCTTGCACTTGCGCTTGCGCTGTTTGTTGTTGTAATAAAAGTTGTGCTTGAGCAACCCTTTGTGCTTGTATTGCTTGTGTAGCTTGGGCAGCTTGTTGTTGTTGTTGTTGCAATAAAGCTTGGGTTTTTTGTGCTTGTTGCGCTTGTAATGTGGCTTGTGCAACTTTGGTAGCTTGTTGCACGGATTTTTTTTTTGCAGTTGTTGGTATCCTCTTTGGAAAGCAACTTGCAATGTTGCATCGAATTGGTTTGATGTGGTGAATGTTGGTGGTGGTGGGGGAGGTGGTGGGTTTGGAATGGTGGTAGATGATGATGTTGTGTTGATTATTTGGTTGGTGGATGGTGTTGTCATGTTGTTGATGTGGTAAGTGGTGTCATTGATGTGATTGGCCCTTGAGAGATCATACTTTGCAATGTTGTGGGGGTGTTTAATGATGTTTCCATTGCTTGTGTGTGTGTCGTTTGTTGTTGTGATGTCAACAATAAGTTTTGAGCATTTGGAAAAATGTTGTGATTGATGGTTGGGATGTTGTTTTTATTGATACTTGGTAGAGGGGGAATCCCTAAACCAAGGAATGGTGTAGATGAAAATGGTGATGGTGAGAGAGGTGGAAATGTAAGGGGGTGAATCCTTGCGAGAGTGTTGTGGTGTTGAAAATGCCCCCTGGTTCGAACATGTCTCCCTCCTCTTGTGAATTTGTGAGGAGGGGAAATTGAGGTGCTCCGTGAAAAGATGTTGATGATGGGTCATAATGTAAAGTGAGAGGAACATCTTTTTGTAATGGATTATGGGGGATGTTTTGTTCCAATGTGGTGTTTACGTCCAAGCTTTGATTATTAACAAGGGGATGTGATTGAAGAGCATCGAGAAATGTGTTTCCCTTGTTAACATTGGGTTGAGTTGGAGCAAATGATGTTGTGATTTACAGGATATTCTTCGTGATGTTTTGAGATGGGGGTGTAGATGAAATGGGGATGGTGGATGAGATTGGTGGAAAAGATGTCTCTACTATAGTGCTCACATCAAAATCCGAAGGCAACTTTGCCCCTTGTTTTGCTAGTTCAAGCATGTACAACAAAGGGTTAAGTCTCATCATGATGTTGATGATTCTATGGTTGTCTAGATTTTGGAGCATTTCAGCTACTTCTTTGTGAGACATTCCAATGGTAAGATCCTCCCCTTAGGTTTCCTCTTGTGGGTTTTGCGATGATGTTGGAAGGCTAATTGTGAGATTTCCATCCCCAATGGGATTCATTTCAGGAGTGGTTTGGTTAAGATCACTTGAAGCAGGTGTTTCTTTGTTGGCTTCCATACTCTTCTTGTATTGATATCTAGTTAGAACCATAAAACAAGGATCAATCCTCGAGAATATGTGAGATGAATCTCTTTTATTCTTTGGATTAATCTCTATTTTATGTCCCAAAGTGAAAGTTTTTTTTTTAGGATGTTTTTTAGGATCAAATGTGATGATGATATGATGGTGAATGATATGAATGTTTTGGCTTTTGATAAGTCTTGAATGAAATGCTAGGACTTTGGATTTTGGATTTTGAGATTTTGAAGTTTTGTCCTTGATCTTGATTTGGATTTTAATTTTGATTTTCAAAAAGACCCTAAGATGTTTGATAATGATCTAAAGGATAGTTTTGTTCAAAGGATGATGATTTGGATATGTGTGAGGAGAAGGATGAATCTATCCACACCTACCCAAACAAGATGATTGTTTCACTAAGTATATGAAGAAGGATTCATCTACATACACTAAGCTAGACAAGATGATTTTTGATAATTTTGACTAAGTATATGCAAAAGGATGCATCTACACATGCCTAGCCAAAAGGTGTTTTGATAAATGTTTCAAGGACTTGGTCTTAATGATTTTGGTGTTTGCTTGATTTTTTCATAAATCCTAGCACTTCAAGGAAGATTTCAAGGGTTTTTTTTTTTTTTGAAAAGATGATTTATGAGATGATGTTGTTTTGGGGGATGGATGAAAAGTTTTGATATGTTTTGATCCCTAGATGAACCTAAAAAGACCACTTTATTTTCCTAGACCTAGGTATTGAAGAGCATGCATATGCTTCCTAAAGACCTTTGTAACCAAGGATTGATTTCATTTGAACTTTCATTTTTGGATTTTCAATGATTTTTTTGCTTTGGGATTTGTGAGTCTCTAATCACACATGAAAATTCATTTTGCTTAGCTTTGCTTAATGGCTTTTTTTTACGAAAAACACTTTCTTTGATTAAGTTTTGAAACTAAGATGTCCAATGTCTTAATTTCTTCAAACTCCACAAGATATGTTATGTGGAAATTTAATGAACTTAAGGCAAAGGTTTCCTATTGTTTACTTAAGAAGACAAATTGAGGTATAATCCAATGCTTAGGAACCTCTGAGGACGTGAATCCCAAGGGAAATAAATAACATATGGATTGAGTCAATGATATTTGTCTTCAAAAGGGTTTGATATTTTGAAAATCATGTTGAATGTTTGTTTGCAAAATGTTTTCAATAAATGCATTATGTTTTCAAACAAGCAATGTAACATCCTAGCTTAATGGGTATGTTTTTCTTAGTGGGCTTGCCTCATGCCCTTCATAGAAGAGATGATTTTACATGCAACCAAGGAAAAATATAAAGGTATGATGAAATCCTAACCTCTATATTTCAACCAAGATCGAAAATGGCAAGTAACTTCTTGGAATCTAAGTTCCAATACACCACTTTGATAAACTCGCTCAATGGATAAATAGGCCACTACAAAACAAGGGTTCTAGTTTGGATTTTCCATTCATAGGAGTTGACCCAATGTGCCAAGAGTCCCCTTTCAGATCCATCTAGTCAGAGTCAACCGTGTGCTATTGGCGTTTCTTCCAATATCCACATTTATATCCTGGTTGGAAATACTCTCAGGTTCAGAGTGTTACCGGTTGAGCCATTCCCTTGGGTGATTACTTTTTCCCACAAGGCAGGCCCTCTAAGATAAACAAAAGAAAATGAAGAATAAAATCAGCAACTCGATCAATATTTGATAGCAACAAAGAGAGAGAATATACGCGAAAATGCCCCCCACTCACACTCGCATAATAGTTTGTTCAATTTTAATCCAAATTGAAGTGTGGAGGTGATTACTTTATCTTACGCCAAAATCACCAAAAAGTCCTTTTGATTCTCAAGATCGCTTGGAAGCGAGAGAGAAGCGCATACGTCCTTTTCAATGACTTTAGTTTAAGTAAGTAACCATAAAACAAGGCAAACACATATTCATTTTATCCTTCCAAAGCAATTGTTTGATTCGTTTTAAGCACCAAATGAAATATGAAGAGTCCTTGTCCAATTGTTAGCCCAAAACGAAATCTAGTAAGTGTCTAAGCTTGAATTTTAACCTTTTGTGAATGGAAAAAAATCAAATTGTTCTTTTTAGACCCAAATGAAAATTATTGTCCTAGGAGTGAAAAGGTAACAATTTCGTGAAAAAGTGTTAAACAAACACTTAAAGCATTTAAAAAAACTTTGAGTTTTAAAAAAAAAAACCTCCTTTCATTTTCTTTTTGCTATGCTTCTCCTTGCTTTCCTTCATTTATACCTTTGTTGACTTTTAGCTTTCCTTGTACCTTGTGCCCACTTCGTTTTCACGTTGTACCTTGTTCACTTTCATTTTGCTTTTGTACCTATAAAAACAAAATACACTTATGTGAGGATCAAATTATTGGATGATAAAATGAATTCAAGTCAAATGGGTCAAAATATCCACACAATTGCATGATCTTAAATAAAAAATTTGGATGAAAAAAGGATGGCTTATAAGTAGATCACACTTGCTAGATTCATTTTACCATGATATACATCACATAGGAGCATAAATCAATCACCAAGCAATGTCATAAATTTCAAGTTTTTAATTATGACTACAATGATGAAAATGATTTGTGAAGATAATAAATTGCATTCCTAGATCCACTTTGGAAAACAAATGTTTCAAAAATCCTTTAGATTATTTAAGTTTTAAAATTTTAGGCAATAAATGAGCGTACTGCCTAGTAAGCTCCTGTTCTAAACATGGTACGAGTTTTTTCTAAGCACTAAGGATTTGATGATTCTAATGCCTTTGGTAGGTATGTTATAGATGTAATCGCTAGAGACTTAAAAGAAAGACACCCTGCCTTCATATACCATAACATAATAAAATAATAGACATAAAAGGTTTCCCTTTTGAAGACACTACACCACTGACATTCCTGATCATGTCACCTTTCATCTAACACCCTATGCCAACTCAAAACATTAAATGCCTCTAAGACTTCATTGGCACGCCACAACTAGTGTTCTAATTATTTTTCTTTGACAGATTGCCTCGGGCGAAAACACAGACAAGAAATTTGAACTGCATTTGACAGATCGCTTCAAGGAAATGATAAAAAGAAATGCCATTAGTAAATGCAGCAAAGGGTTAGCGATAGTTTAAAGCTTTTAAAGAAAATGCATTTGACAAGCGTGTGTCATAAACAATGAATTAAAATGAGAGCCTTTCCTGCAAACACAGTCCAACATTAGCACTGGTTAAAATATCTTAACATATATGTGTATTCCATAGTCGATATCAGCAACCACGAACCCAGCTCTCTCATCTTCATTTTTTTTTAGGCTTTTTTGCTTTATCCTGAAACATTCATACTTCATAATTGATGAACGTGGACACTAAAAGTATGCTCAGAGTGCACTCAACTGTTATTTAAATTAGACTAAAAGATCAAAGTAAGGTTGAAACAATCACAACCTGCAATAAATGACTGATTGGGAGTGGTACGCCATCTATCCAAATGTTTTTCCATGCAAGTACTATAATTCATATTAAATTGAAATTAAATAAGCACTAATATCAAAAGAATGATACAAAGAGTGTGAGCACCTAAAAATTGATTTTGAAGATTCCCCATGTTGATATCTTTCACAACTTCCAATTGATACAAGCCAAACCTAGCAAGCAGATCTGGTATTTCCACGCTGCCCAAGTTCAATCCCTTCACCTAAAATTTTAGAATATTTGTCATTTTAAAAGCTCCATTTGATCAATAACCAATACGCCTAACAGTTGTTCATGCCTATCAAATCATTAGTAATATTTTTTGAAATCTACATATATTGTACAAATGTTTATACCATACTGACTACTGTAGAAAATAGAGACAAAAGCCAGAAATGAATAGTAGATATTTCAAACAGAAAGCATACATCATAGGTTTCCAGGCGTGCGTACTTCAATTGCATTTACCCACATGCCTTGAATTAATTATGAATAGATATAATGAGTTTTCTTTTCGGCGTGGTAGATATATTGTTGAATCATTGCATGTAGCAACCTGAATTCTCCATAATGCTAATGGTATGACAACTTTGCCAAATTTTTGGCCAACAACGAAAGCTGTATTTACTGTTAATATAAAGAGCATTTTACTGTGCTCCTTTGCAAGAACCAGCAGTTGCATCTTTCTTTAGATGATAGAGTAACAACATATACCTTTGTTTCCCATAATAATAAGATACACTATCAACAATGAGTAACTCATGACCACAACAACTTCAATCTTAGATGGTTAGCATTAATGACATGATATGTTGGGACAAGAGCAACAGATCTAGAAGAAAATAAGTCATGTGTATCTATAGCGATTTGAGAAGCATAAGCAATAAATACTAGGAGGAACCTAGCATACGCTTAAGTATAGAGGAGCTAACAGTATTATAGACAACACTTATCACCATCGATTTGGCATATATGTATGTAAATATGATAGACGCATGAATTTTTTTACGAGTTGCTAGAGCTCAAAAGACTACCGCCTCCTTACTGCACACTTAGAAGACTTATACGCTATCATGGTATACACCATTCTAAAGCTCCTATTAGCATGCAGACTTGGCTTGACCAATGACAGAATTCTAGTGCATAATACTAAGGAAGAGAAAGAAAAGACAAATCATGATAGTATTAAAGCCTTATGATATTTTTCCAGATGTTATAAATTGGATAGAATTTGGCAGATGTGCAAGAATAAAGGCAGATTTAGTAGGCACAAATAAGGCATAGGAAATGGATTTTAAAGATTCTACAACAAATGTATTTTACCTAGTATAAAAGATAGATTTCCCAACCTTTGATAGCATTTTCATACTCTGAAAGAGGTTCTTTTCAAAGCCAAACAATAAATAGTGCAGATTCATGCAAGAAAACATTGATCACAGTAAAACAAATTATGAGAAAAAGGAAACATTAAAATAAATTATTGTGGTATACAATTGCATTCTTGATGAAATCAACATGCTTGGGAACTTTATTAGTGTTTTAACTACTCAAGAGTAAAATCTTACAGCAGAGAAACACCAAATCTTCATATGCAAGCAGGGGTTAGTGAGTGCCAAATATAACACAAGAAATGTAAAAGACATCAACAAAGCATTGAACATGATGAATTAACAAGTCAATGTGTATTTAACAAAAATCAAGATAGCAGCTCATGAGAAACAAAAATATAAGTATGGAACAAGCCCTCCTTCTAGCGCCAAACTATGAGTGTACGTTTGAAATCTGCAAACACTAACTTCAAACAAGGGTTAGTACCTACAAATCCCTCAAGAACACTCCTATAAAATACCTTGCAATATACTTAAAAAATGCAACAAAGGATGAAAGAAAGATACAAGCATTATGAAAGCAACCACAAGTTACCTATTCCATAGTGGATTGGTGTCACATGTGCTAGTGACCCTTTCCCAATCCTTGATCAAAGTTCAAGATGATGCAAATGCAATGGAGATGATGGGCAAGATGAGTTCTCAAATTAAAAGAGTAACCTTGCATAAAAGTTGTGCATCCATGAATGAGAATGAAGGCCTTCTTTTATATATTTTCTTGATGAGAGATTGGCCAAGAGGGTGAATGTGGGACTAAAGATCCACCAATGAGAATAGGCCACTTGTCAAGTGGTGATAGGCCAATGGTTGTGCAAGATTTGGGAAGAGTGCCCATGAGAGGTAGAATTTGAATTCAAATTTTGCAATAAATTTTGAGAGGGACAAGAAAAACAGCAATAAATGCAATGTTGGAGGGACAAATCAACTTGTCATGTTGAGGGAAGATGAGGGTTTTTAATAAATCAATAAAATTGATTTATTTGTGCAAGTGGCTAAATCTAGATAATGCAAGTGGGTGAGATTAGCATTTAATCAAGATTAGATTAAATTAATGATGATTAGACTAGTTTTACTTTCATGATTTAAATATTTGATTTATTTAAATCAGAAAAGGATGAAGTATGATTTGGATTTGAATTAAATAAAGTCTTGATTTATTTAATTAAATGGATGATGTAAGATGAAGGTTGAATGATTTATGAGAGATGAAATGGTATTATTTGATTAAACCTTTGGATTGACTCGATTTACCTAATGAATGGATATTTTGCGTTTGATCAATTCAATGAGTGGATGAATATGCATAATGCTAATTTGACGTTTCTACAAAAACTGAGAACTCATAGACTTGTATTTATGCAATTTCTATTACGGGTAATTATCTTTGTATCAAGTTGCTAATTTATACATTATTACTTTTTTGGACATCATGAAATGAGGAAAAATAATTTAAGGCACAAATTAGATGATAGTGATCATAATGCTGAAATTCCAGTGACAGATTATGGGCGCTTTCGTGAAGAACGTGTGGCCAAGAATAATGAATATTTATCGCATCTTGGTTTGACAAACAGGGAAGTTGTAAATCCACTAAGTAGTATATTATTGATTTACTACCATTTAATGAAAATTTATAGGCAAGAGATTTATGTATGTAAGACATGATATGATATTTTTATTTATTTTTCAGGTAAGGAAAAGAGTGCAGAGAAAATGCAGAGAAAAAACAAAAAGAAAGTAAAGATATAGTGCTGTTAGCTCGTAGAAGCCAACGCATAAAGGATGTGTTTGAAGTTAAATCTGTGGAGACCAATACTGATCTACCTACTCATGCCACACCTGATATGGCCAAGAAGCATGAAGTTTTGGTTAATGAAAGTCACGAAGAGAGTCTGCTTGCATCTGATGTGCCTCAGAGTGCACCTATTGCATCTACAACTTTTGATGGAATTAGTGGATCAGATACAAATATTGGTAGTGGTTCAACATAAGATGTGTTTTCTTTTGTTAAAAGACAAATATTGAGTCAAGATTTATATAGATCTACAAAGAGGAATTCAAAAGAAAGAATATTAGAAGGGAAGAAGCCATTCTTGGTTGAGGTATCAGGAGATGGTGAACCCATTGGGAAAAATGTTGCAAGGTGGGCCTTGGAGTTGGGTGTAAGATGTAGGGCCCATTTGGATATTTGCAAATCAAATTTTGCACAACAAGATCCATGAAATGTGGAATATGTTATACAAAACATAGAAAATTCCATTGACACTATTTGTGGACAAATATCCAGAAAATATTACAAGCACAAGATGAGACTTCTAATGAACAATTTTAGATATAATTGCAAAAAAATAATCATGGAGGGAAATGAGAGGTTAAACTCCACTCTATCTCCCAAACAGTCGGAGGCATTGAAAGAAAGTATGTGTTCTGAAGAATATTTGACAAAGAGTAATAGAGGCAAGAGAGCAAGAGATAATGTGAGGGCTGTATATACATTTGGCCGAGGCGGGTTGCAGGCCAAAATTGACAAATTTGGAGTAAGTGTGTGGATTTTTGGTTCTATTTAAATCATGTTATTTAATTCAATTTTTTATTGAACTAACTATATGTTGAAATTGACATTTTTTTTTAGGTGGAAAACAATAATAGATAAGCAGTAGTAGAAGATATTGTCAATTATATGGCAACACTAGATCGTACTAAATCTAAGAGTAGTATGAATTGGAAATCTAGTTCATCAATAGAGATTTTGCATCCATTTGTTGAATGCCTAGTAAGAGCCTCTCCAAATCATGTCAACTCAAATGAAGAGTACCAACATTTAATGAGTTGCTTCCATGGTCTCACCGAGAAATTTTCATAGTTGGTTGACTCTGTTAAGCCTATAGTTTATGCATGGAATGACCATAATTCCATAGATTCAGATTAGGTAAGAGGCTATTCCTTAATATTTTGATTCTCAAATATATCATTTTTGCATACTCTTTCTCTATTGTTGTTTTTTCTTTGTTGAGCTCTTCATATTTGTCTTACACTATATGTTTTTATAGTTGTAGAACAATTATATGAAAACAGAATGAAAAGGAAAAGACCCTATCAATAGAGCTCTCAGCAAAGCTACACAACTTCAGGACAATGTTGACAATGATTATGCTGAATTCAAGGAGTATGTGCATGATATTGAGGTGAGCGCTATGAAAACTTTAGATTAATTTTTAATTTTGGCTACTTTGGGTTTGAGCATAGGTCACAACTAGCATTGCATATCAGATTCATTTATGATTTCTTTTAAATCTTAAACATTTGGTATGTGAAATGAGTGCATTTTAAGCATCTAAATATTTTTTTTTGGTTCTGGTATTTTCCTTGGTTGTTTTTAAATTGTCTAGATTACTATTTCAATTGTATGATCTCTATCCATAATTGTGTTTTTTATATTATGTGTGAACTTATGAGAGACTATTGAATCCTTTTGACTGATGTAATAAAACAATGTTATGTACAAGGTTGGAAATATATTTGATTTAGGATTTCATCATATATAAGGTGTAACAATTATAACTTGACTGTAGAGTTCTTGCTTCGACCTAGTTCATGCCTTACATTGATCATTCTTTTTTTGGGCGAACAATGAAATGCCTAAGAGTTTAGCTTGTCATCAATACAACTATTTTTATGAAATGGAAAGTAATAACATCTATAGAAATGTCTTAGAAGTGTTGGAAAATAGCTATGGCTAGACCACAAAGTATCCCTTGCTATATGCATAAGTGGTGAAGAAAAATGTGATTATGACAGGTATTGTAGACTGCTTCTATGTTCTTTGAGGCCTGTATTGTCATTTTATTCAATTGATTACTTGTGAACTATATTGGTACTTGGATGCTTGTGCTACTTTTGTAAGATTTTTGCATGAATACAAATCCATAGCTTGAAACTAGAAGTCATAGTCAAGTCGACTAACATACAACAAAACATTTACTATTATAAAGGCAATGCCTCAATTATTAGCATGTTTGTGCAAATAATAATTGATATTTACACACTGGAACATCAGAGGAAGTACAAAACTCCCACATAATGTCAGCATGCCTCACCAACCCAAAGTGGGTGATTCAAGAATGAATTGTTGAATCAACTACAAATTTATTGTCCAAAAGACTATAAATTCTTTTCGGATTCACCACAAAATAAATCAAGCTCACAAAACAAATTGCAATTCATGTGCTCTTTTGCAGTATTATTATTATTTTTAAATATAGACCATAGAAATAAACCTACTGGATCAAAAAAATTGAATTAATCTTGTAGAGTCGTGTACAAGACAAATCAAAATCCTCTAGAACAATTTGCACAATCCAAGAACTCAGAGTCCTCTTGGTCTCAACATTGTTCACAAATGCTAATTCATACATACTACAAATATTTAACACAACATTCTCATTCAATGTAAGAGCAGACACCCTCTCAAGTACATTCTCTAGAACTTTAATGGATCCAAGCAAATCTCTATAATACATCAGATAGAGAGCCTTGTTATTACTGGCTATAACATAACCTAGATCTGCTATTTATGTTGGGCCATATTTGTGCAGGCATACTCATGAGAGATACCATTCTTCTAGGTGTATCAGCCTATGCAATAATATATTATATGTACAACTTGTTACAAATGTGTGGTGTGGTTGTTACAAATACCTGAATGATTGCATTTAAAACCAAGCAAGGTTTGTATGAGTTGTTACCAACAACAATTATATATTATAATGCAACAATAATGTAAAATGAGGCTTATGAATGATGTGGGTTGTACATAGATCTCAAATGATATACTTGTATTCAGTGAGTTGAGTGAGGAATATTTAATGCATTTGAGCAAGTGTTGTAGTCAGAAGATACTGCCTCAAAAGCAACCACAAGTGAATTTCAACAATTATGAATTCATGCAACCGTCACTTTAAAGACTTGGTTTGTTGCAGACTTTTCTACAAAAATGCACACTCTGAAGACCTGGTCTATTCTTACATCATGACACCTTTAAATGCCTTGTTGATGGGATAGAGTAAGATTTAGCTTGCAAAGGTTCTAGAGACTGCATTTTGTAGTAAAAACAAAAGAGTTGTACACTGTGAGTGACGGGATTGAGTACTTTTGAGATGTTGAGATAGAAGTGGATGACCATATTATGTCCTAGGATTGGTGTTTATTCAGCTTGGATTTTGTAGTGTATCATGAAGGAAATTTTTTTGTAGCAGTGTTCAACAACATTACACATGATATGGAATTCGAGTAGTGAAACATTGGTTGGATGATATAGATTTTTTCAACAAAGATGAAAAAATCTTCTACCAATCAATAGATCTTGTCAGTATTTCCCTAACTTTCCTATCATCTCTTTAGTGATCAATAAATAACATGAGCTTTCCTTGTACTACATCCCCCTTTTGTGCTTGGGTTTGGCCTGGCTTAGTACTGGACTTCTCTTTTTCCCGCCACTTGCAGTTGTCAAAAGAGCATCCTGCTTCAGAACATCTTGGACTAGAGGGGAGAGTCAATAGAATGAAGATGATGTTGTGCTTTATTATATATGTATATATATGTATGTATACATATGTAGACATATGTATACATATACATATACATATGTATATGTATGTATATGCATATATATATACATATGTATATATGTGTGTGTGTATATATATGTATGTATACATATGTAGACATATGTATACATATACATATACATATGTATATGTATGTATATGCATATATATATACATATGTATATATGTGTGTGTGTGTATATATATAGGGGCACTGCACCAACTAATACTTGGAAGGAGAGGAGGATGAGGGGTGAGCAACAACAAACCTCTCAATTTTTGCAAAGCAATAGCATGGCATGTAAAATTCAAGGGCCTATAGGCATTCTCCTGATGGGGTTAGAGGGACTTGATCTTGGCCTAAAATAGAGTGATTCACTATTGCTCCTCCCTCATCCTCCTCCCTCTCTAAGCATTAGGGCAAGGAATGACTCCCCTCACCCCTTGCACATCCTTTATGTATACTAGGCATACTGGTTGGAAATTGAAATTATTGTCTTAGCTTTGAGGATTTCATTGGTAGGGTTGACTTCTAATTGAGCATGGTAATCTATTCATCATTTTGTTGATGATTAGATTTGTTGATTTTCACATTGGTACTAGGCATCTTGCACAAATAGCAGTAAATAATAAATATAATAGAAAACATTTAGGATAGAGTGTATATTTTTATCTGTTTTCTGAAGGCATTTAGAGTTTACACATGAAAAATATGTTAGAAAGTGTATACCCTCTTACAAGTGTCAATAGATTTCTTATTTGTAGCTGGAAAACAATTCTTTGTGAATTTAACAATAACTAGAAATAAATTTTCACTTATGTGAACAAGAAATTAGCCACTGTTTAGAAGTAGATTTTATGGATTGTGAATAATTGGAAAGGCTAAGTATCCATTTTTTTGGGCCTTTTTTGGCTTTCTGCATTCTAAATTGTCCACAATAATGTGGAGAATATTTCCTTAGGGATGTTTTCTCTACTGCTGCAAGAAGACTTCGGTCTCCTCACATTGGAATTCTAGGATGACAAGGCACCTAATAGCCAAGCAAATGCAAAAAGTAGCAAAGCACAAAGAAGATGATCTATGAATACAAAGCTAGGTTTTCCTACTGATTAATTGCATTTAGTTTTTGAATGTAGTAATTAAAGGAAATTAGGAAATCGTATTTTATCAAGAAGTAATTTGTATTGCTTGTCATGCCAAAAGGCTTTAGAAGGTTTGTTTCTGTGTTTTTTATTTATATTACATTAATGTTGCATTTATCTGCCCCTGCCATGTTTTGGCTCCTGAGATTACAGTAAAGGTATCTAATGTTGATTATACTTATCCTTTGGGCAACTGTCATTTTTAAATAGTTGGCAGATTTACAGAAAAAGGTACGCTCCGATGTTAGTGTTGAGTATCATTTATGTGAAGAATGTGCCAATCCTGAAAAACAACTTTAGAGAAAATCAAAATGTAAAGCACAAAATTTCTAGCTGTAGAGAAATCTGACCACCAGATTTCTCTCTATCATGTAGGCAAATCAAAATGTAAATGTCACTATCCTTACCTCCTTTACCTCTATATTTTCCTTGTGACCTGTTGTTCCTACATTGTTAGTCCTCAAATGATCTCTACAAAGACAATTATAAAAACACATAACTCAATGTGTAGGGTCCATAATGAGTACCAGTTGAATTCACTATAGGAGGCTGGATTTAAAATTAGAGCCCTAGAGGTATGAAAGAAGAACGAAATTAAATTATAATTCATTACTGAGTCATTGACCAACATAATTAAAGCGATGGGCAACAAAACAGACAGTATAACAATATCAAAGGCTTTCCATATGATTTTATTGAGATACAATCTAAAAAATTGTAACATAAACTAATCAGAAAAGCTTGGAACGAACTACTGATAAGCCCATGAATATAACAAATGAGTAGATCTTGCTTGTAAGGAGTAAAATAGTTTTTATATCTTTCTATTTAGCTTGAGTTATAAATGTATAATTTCAAGTGAATTCCTTAATTTGAATGTATTAAATAGAGTGCATGTGATCTCACCAAACAATAAAAGTAGCTCCAAAATCAATCTTTTTTAAGAGCAACTCTTAGCAAATAAATGCAAGCAACTAGGAGAAAGGGGATTTTTTTGAAAAGGTAAAAAGGCCATCACATGCCTAGCATTTTGTGCTAAGATAAAAGATCAAAGCACTCACAATAGAGAATTGGAGATTAAACTGGATAAACCAAGTGATATTGGTTTGAAAAGTGATAATGTCAACTTTGAGTTTATAAGCTAAATTGAAATTTTGAACAAAAATTAACTATCATCCACAGGTTTTGGATAAGAAATTATTTTTTCCTAGTTTTTGACTCCTCACACCTTGGTAGAAATGTTTGTTTTGTAATTTTCTCTTGTTTTCTAATATGTTATAAGGAAAGTTTGTGATAAGGTTATTGAACAATAGTTAATATGGAATGCTTGTTGATATTTAAATTGTTGATGTGTATGCACAAGCAGGCTGATGAGAATGGGTTTTTAAAAAGATCAGCTACTAGTATGTTGAGTGGAAAATAGTTTGCTTCTCCAAACATGGTGAGTTCTGTGATGACCTCAGTGAACACATTTTATCATATTTTCTATGTTCTATGGTATTGAATATTAAATCTTACAATTTTTTATTTGTCTGAATGATATATTGATTGAGTTACATGTAGCTACTGTAATCTAAAGAGAAAATTGTACAAGTTTATTAGTTTATATTAATCATGCATAAAAACTTTCTAGAAGCTTTTATGCAAGTTTAGTAAGAACATGGATGAAGTGCAACTTTTGAACATTATAAAAACTCAACATATCTTCAAAGGATTGTTATAGATCAAATATAATATAAGTTTAACATCATGCTTTGGATTTATTTTTGGCTGCCTTGTGCATCCTTTTTTACTAATCTCCTTATGTGTGAATGGAAACCAACCCTATACATGGTCAAATCAGTTTTTCAAAATGTTAACTTCAAGTTTATAAGCTGAATCAAAATTTTGAACAAAAATTAACTATCATCCACAGGTTTTGGATAAGAAATTATTTTTCTCCTTGTTTTCGACTCCTCACACCTTGGTCAAAATGTTTGTTTTGTAGTTTTCTCTTGTTTTCTAATATGTTATAATGCAAGTTTGTAATAAAGTTACTGAACAATAGTTAATATGGAATGCTTGTTGATATTTAAATTGTTGATGTGTATGCACAAGCAGGCTGATGAGAATGGGTTTGTAATTTATTTTTGGCTGCCTTGTGCATCCTTTTTTACGAATCTCCTTATGTGTGGATGGAAACCAACCCTATACCTGGTCAAATCATTTTTTCAAAATGTTAACTTCGAGTTTATAAGCTGAATTGAAATTTTGAACAAAAATTAACTATCATCCACAGGTTTTGGATAAGAAATTCTTTTTTCCTAGTTTTTGACTCCTCACACCTTGGTAGAAATGTCTGTTTTGTAATTTTCTCTTGTTTTCTATGTTATAAGGCAAGGTTTGTAATAAGGTTACTGAACAATAGTTAATATGGAATGCTTGTTGATATTTAAATTGCTGATGTGTATGCACAAGCAGGCTTATGAGAATGGGTTTGTAAAAAGATCAGCTGCTAGTATGTTGAATGGAAAACAGCTTGCTTCTCCAAACATGGTGAGTTTTGTGATGACCTCAGTGAACACATTTTATTGTATTTTCTGTGTTCTATGGTATTGAATATTAAATCTTACAATTTTTTATTTGTCTGAATGAGATATTGATTGAGTTGCATGTAGCTACTATAATCTAAAGAGAAAATTGTACAAGTTTATTAGTTTATGTTAATCATGCATAAAAAAAATTTGGAAGCCTTTATGCAAGTTTATTCTGTGATGTTAGTGATGACCTCCGTGAACACATTTTATTGTATTTTCTATGTTCTATGGTATTGAATATTAAATCTTACAATTTTTTATTTGTTTGATTGAGATATTGATTGAGCTGCATGTAACTATTGTAATCTAAAGAGAAAACTATACAAGTTTATTAGTTTATGTTATTCATGCATAAAAATTTGTTGGAAGCCTTTATGCAAGTTTAGTAGAAACATGGATAATGTGTTATTTGTTGGAAGCCTTTATGCAAGTTTATGTTATAATGTGTTATTTTTTCCTTTTTGCAGGAATGTGTTGATAAACTCAAAGAAGGAGATAAAGTTAAGGTGTTGGATCCATTAGATGGTGATGTTGTGGGCTTTGGGAAGATTCACTCCCTATCTATTGTACATGGAGTCAACTTGAAAGGAACAATGGATGCAAATGTAAAAATTTTAAAGGTCACAAGTAACATACCCCTTGTTTATAAAGACAAAATAGATGGAGTTGTTCGTCTAAAAGAGAAAGAGGGAACCTTCACACAGTGGCCACTAAAATATTTGCAAAAAATGACATAGTTGAACATATTTATCATGTACTAGTTGCTAGACATCTTGGCTCACTACTTTATGCAGTATTTTAAATATTATGCTCAGGGATCTTAATTATCATGGTGTATTTGAAAGACTTGGAAACTCTTAGACAATTTTGACATTTTTTATTATATTTACATATATACTCTTAGACATATTTGACATCTTACAACTTGATATATATTGATATATATTTGCATTAAATTTTTTTATTGTAGATTACCTTCATTTATCATGATGTTGAATCAATCTTTTAATTTTAGTATGTTGTAGCTTGTACGCATATGTAATATTTTTATTTACTTTTATGTTTTAGCTCAAATTTAATATTCTATTAGTTTTGCATTATAAAATTTATGGTATTTAATAAATTATTTATTTCATGATTATATTTACTACCAATTAATGAAAACTAGTAAATAAAATGACTGAATTAATGACTAACTGTATGACTAAAGTAATGATTAAATTAATGACTAAATATGATTAAATGACTAAATAACTAAATATGACTAAAGTAATGACTAAAATAATGACTAAATAAATGACTAAAGTAATGACTAAATTAATAACTAAATATATGACTAAATTAATGACTAAATATATGACTAAAGTAATAACTAAATAAATGAATACCTTGACTAAATAAATGACCAAGTAACAACAATAAATGACTAAATTAATGATTAAATATATGACTAAATTAATGACTAAATATATCACTAAATAAATCACTACCATGATTAAATAAATGACCAGTTAATAACAATCAATGACTAAATTAACGATAAAATCAATGACTAAATTAATGAATAAATCAATGACTAAATCAATGACTAAATCAATGACCAAATTAATGGCCAAATCAACGAGAACAAATCAATGACTAAATAAATGACTAAAATAGTTTAGTCATAAATTTGGTCATGTTATAAATGACGGGCAATAAACTACTAATGGTCACATGACCAAAATTAGTCATTTATATGCAATTTTTAGTAGTTTATTTAGTCATTTTCATGTGAGTTGATAAGTGATTGTGGTGGAATCCGCATTGCATTGGGATTGTTGTCTCTCAGTAACAAGTATTTTTTTTCTTCTTTGTATCTTTGTGGATTGGTGGTTTTAGGCTAGGAATGGTCCTATTTCAAACCAAAACATTCCAAAATAGTCTAAGATAAATTGGACTAGCAATATCCCTTAATAGTCCAAAGTGCAAAAAGGAAGTAATCTTTGATGAGTTGTTACTTGGAAACCATGTCACCTAGAAATAATCTTTCTAAGGCTACATGATCACATAGGGCCCCTCTATAATAACCTCTCTTGGTTTTTAATATCTCTAAGGAATTTTCCTATGGTGTCAAGTTTTTAGTTGATGGAAAAAGGGTCAGATGGATGTAGTGTAAAGTTACAAAAGGGTGTAACTTTTGTTCTACTCCTCCTGTGACCATACCGATAGTTCCAATACATCTGAATTGATGAGTTTAGGCTAGGAATGGTCCTTTTTCAAACCCAAACATGCCAAACCAATCTAAGCTACATTGGACTGGAAATATCCCTTAATAGTCTAAAGTGCTAAATGGTAGCAATCTTTGACGAACTATTATTTAGAAACCGTGTCACCTAGAAATAATTTTTTTGAGGCTACAGGATCACATAGGGCCCCTCTATAATAACCTCTCTTTAGTTTTATATCTCTAAGACATTTTCCCATGGTGTCGAGTTTTTAGTTAATGGAAAAAGGGTCAAATGCATGTAGTCTAATGTTGCAAAGGGGTGTAACTTTCATTTTTCTCCTCATGTCACCAAACTGATAGTTCCAACATGTCCAAAGTGGTGGGTTTATGCTAGGAATGGTCATATTTCACACCCAGACACATTGAAACAATCTGAGATGCATTGGACCAACGAGATCCCCTAAGAGTCCAAAGTGCTAAAAGACAACAATCTTTGATGAGCCATTACACAGAAACTGTGTCACCTAGAAACAATCTTTATGAGGCTATGAGATTATGTAGGGCCCCTCTGCATTAAACTCTCTTGATTTTTGATATCTCTAAGGCATTTACCCATGGTGTTGAGTTTTCAGTTGATGGAAAAAGGTTTAGATGCATGCAGTGTAAAGTTGCAAAGGGGTGTAACTTTTGTTTTGCTCCTCATGCGACTGAATTGACAATTCCAACATGTCTAAATTAGTGGTTTTAGGCTAGGAATGGTCCTGTTTCAAACCTAAACATGCCAAAATAGTCTGAGCTACATTGGATGGACGATATCCCTTAAGAGTCTAAAGTGCTAAAAGACAACAATATTTGATGAGTTGTTACTCAAAAATTGTGTCACCTAAAAATAATTAGTTTGATGCTATGGGATCATGTAGAGCCCCTCTACAATAACCTCTCTCAATTTTTTATATCTCTAAGGGGTTTTCTCATGGTGTCAAATTTTTAGTTGTTGTAAAAAGGATAAAATGGATGTAGTGTAAAGGTGCAAAGGGGTGTAACTTTCATTCTTCTCCTCATGCAACTAAACCGGTAGTTTCAACATGTCTGAATTAGTGGATTTACAGTAGGAATAAGTGAATAAGTGAATCATTTACTCAAATGCATGTAATTCATGAAGTACACACATGAATAGAAAGTATACACATGAAAACATGTAAGTCATAAAGTATACATTGGAATACTCATAAGTCAAAAAGTATACACATATGTTGTAAAGTACACACTTCAATACATGTAATTCATAAGTTGCAAGTCATGATCAACACCCATGCCTACAACATTCAAGATACAATTTACACAATACACATGATATCATAATTCAAGAATTGCTATCAAATATAGGATTTACAAAATGCCACATAGGAATACAACAAATGACCCTAATACATAGTCATTTCACACTAGGGGAAGGAAATAGATGACGTGTTTCCTTTGTGATTGGCTAGATGGAGTTTTTGTTGATTCTTTTGTCTTTCCAATGTTCCCACTAGTCCTCTCTTCACTCATTTGGAGATGCAACTGATAGAATAAGAAGTATATACATTAATATATAAAAATTAAAAATTGTGGAAAGACATAACAAAATAATCACAAACAAATAATCATCACGCTCTTCCACAATAGTAGCACGTTGACATTTTGGAGTGACAAGCACCTATAGCAACATGAAGATAGAAATTAAACTACATACAAGCATTATGGAATTTTTTCAATAATAGACCATAGAAGAACAAATATAATGTCAAATTTCCTAATTTGTTGCATACCTCTGCCAAAGGATTAGAGTTGGCTATTGGTGCAACAACTCCATGGTCCATCATGCCATGAACATCACAATATACTTAGAATGAAAAATGTATATGATTGCAATAGAAAAGATGCTTAGAATAACAAATCTATATTATTCTAAACAACCTAAATGATAATGAAATTATGGTAATGCAAACTGGAAAAGAAGATTAGAATAACAAATCTATATTATTCTAAACAACCTAAATGATGATGAAATGGTAATACAAATCAGAATAACAAATCTATATTATTTTAAACAACCTAAATAATGAACCTAAGCAGATAAATCAATTTAATTATTATGAACATTAATCAAAATAAGATGAACAATATCATACCTATCCCATACAACAAATGATATGCTACTCAAGTGTGCTTGAAGGGTCATCTCTTACCTTCAAAGTATTGAGTAATGATCCATGATCAACACTACTAATTGTCCATGGATCCTTTTTTTTTGGTCTAGCATGATGTATCAATAACTTAACATTTGTTGTTATAACAAGGTGAAAATACATGAGAATGGTTTTATGTTTCTCATAGTCTTCAAATGCAGGTATGCCATTCTTTATAATCATATATGTTCACAACCAAGTTCTAAAAAAAACAACTAAACCTATAGGATCATTATTATTTTATCAATAAAAAATCTATATTATTATAAACAACCTAAATGATGGTGAAATGATAATACAAACTAAAAAAGATGCTTAGAATAGCAAATCTATATTATTCTAAACAACCTAAATGATGATGAAATGGTAATGCAACCAAGTTTCAAATACAACAGCTAAACCTATAGGATACATGAAACCATCATCATCTATCATCGATTGTGTTAGATTCTTCTTTCCTTGTACACATTGTGCCAACCAATAGTCTGACCCCCTTCATTCCCATGCAGTGCTACAACTACATAGACATGTCTTGGCTATACAAGATCTAAATGATGGTTGTAGTCAAATGAAATTTTCATTTCATCTTCTAAAGAGGATTGTGTTATAGATAAAGGTGTTAGGTACTATGGAATCCATGTATCTACCCACTCACTTGACTCACAATGATCCCAATCACATTGAATACAATTCTAACAAAATTAAGTCAACTCTCATGTCCATATGGTCCATGCACCTGCATTCGAGCTTCGAAATGAATGCATATTTGAAGATTCTCTACTTGTTTGACATTCTAATTTGTCTCCCACTATTCCCTCCTCAGCCAACCAAAATAACCTACACACTTGTGAATTAAGTGTTCCTCCTCATGATAATGCATAAGTACACCAATCAACAATAGAATGTGCATCACTAAATGTTGTACCACCTCTAATCTTCATTTGTCCCTTAATCAGAGCTCTCTTTACACATGCACCTGTGCCATCAAGCTTTCCTTTTCCATGGCCAACTTATAAAAAAAACTCCAAATATGTGGTACACCCCTCTCTATATGTATCCTGCTCAACCAATAAAACATGCAAGCATCTTGAATTGTCATGTGTAGTTATCTGACCAAATGAGATGTTGACCCATTGCAATTCCTTTTTCCTACAAGAACTCAATTTTTTTTTAAAACAATGTTGCACAAACTCAAATGAATGAGATGTATCATCACTCATGTAAAAATGGTATTCCCTGATTATCTTGATGTCCTCTTCTATAGTATCAGGGGCATGTCTATATGTTATGTGGACAAAAATAACAATTCAAATAAAATTATAATATTATGATTGTACTTCATTTTGTGGTTGCAATGTGTAATTTTTAGAAAAATCAACTATGGATACAATAGTTTCAATCAGGAAAGAGTCCTTACACATCCTGAATTGTCAATCCAACCACTGTGACCTATGGCTATGCCTTGCATACTTATAGAAAATATTTTTCTTAAAATTAGAAATAAAATCAACAATACTTACCTCTCTTGTAACCAACTCGCATCTAGAGCCTTCACCTCCACTCTTCAATGTGTATTGTACAGTCTCAAACCTTTTTTTCTCAACAGTCTTTTTACTAAATTCATGTTCATTTCCCTCATGAAAAAATATTATAAACTTCGATAAACCACCACATTGCAAACATGTTTCATTTAAACAATCATTCCTATAAAAAAGAAACCATCACTTCTAATGCATACAAATGAATCTAATAATTCGCTGGATGACTTAGGAAGCTACATTGCATGACACTCCTACAACATTTCATTAGTATGCATAGTAGAACAAATATGACATAATAATTCATGATACATTGAAAAACAAATGAGGTATTTACATTTATTACGAACATTAATATGTACACAATACAATAGCTTGCAATACTCAAAGGCCCTTTGTGAGATTTGGAAATTTGGATGTGCTTCACAAATTTTTTTGTATAATATTGTTTGGCTACATTCCAAGAAATGTTTAGGATGCAGTGTGCGATCTTTATTACCTTTTCTTAACTTTAAAACATCCTTTACATTCAATGATACTCTAGAGTGAGAGTCCCAAAATTGTTCAATTTGCATCTTTACATTATCGGTTAGCTTCTTATCAACACATGGAAGCCTCTCACTAAAAGCCTATGTATCATTTTGAAGACGAATATCGAGTCTTCCTCTTATTGAGAGTGCTCTATTCAATGTTTTATGATTTAGATTTAAATAAATACAAGTTTGTCTCATTAAATGAGCCTTTCTCAAATGATGGCTTACTAGTGAGGTTGTGATCACTCTACGAGAAACACTTTTATCTTTTTCCTTACTAGTCTTTCAAATAGAAGCTAGAGCATTAAAATATTTTTGACAATAATACTATTTTTTCTTACTTTTTGGTGACACAAATCTTCAATTTTCTTAATAATAATGGTCTCATTTTGTAAGACTTTAACAATTGCACAAAAAATTGACATTGTTTGGTTAATGTCTTATTGAAAAAGTATTGATTGAACATATTGGTAGCCAACAACTAAACCATTTGTGGTGACCTTTTTCCATGAAGATTATCTATTATTTTCTCATCTATTTCAAGCAACCATTTAGGGGTTCTCATATAATTAGGTTTTACATAAGGTTATTTTTCAATGTTATCAACATTTTCAATAAAAAGTCCAACATTTTCATTTTCAAGTTCAATGTTATTAACATTTTCATTTTCAATATTTTCAACATTTTCAATAACATTTTCAACAAAATTTTCATTTTCATTAACATTTTCATCAACATTTTCATTTTCAATTTCCATATTTTCAATTTCAAAAATTTTAATTTCAATATTTTCATTTTCAATTTCAATATTTTCATTTTCAGTTTCAATATGATGTTCTATATTTTCAAATTCTATTTCATCTTCACTTGAATTAACATTTAACAATGCAGAAGAAGCTTCGACTTGAGTATTTTTCATACCTTGTCTTTTTTTCTTATCACTTTCTCTATCTTTTTCTCTATATGCTTCAAGTTGATCTGTTGTTAATTTTCTCTTTCATTTTCTCTTACGACGACTACTGCTCCCCATTGAAAAAAAAAAAAACACACACACAAATGATTGTAAAAGATAATAATGTGTAAAAGAATCTCCCAAAAGCTAAAATTTGTCTAATATAGACAAAAAGCAAGGAATTTCAATGACAAAAGGAATGTGGAGAATGTCAGAATGCTCAAAATGGTCCCATTTTTGTTTTTTATATAACTCACTAAACATATATTCATTTCAAATTGATATCTATTATGTTTTGTACACTATTTAACCTATAACAAACAAAATAGATCTCTATTATAAATGGATATCCATTTACTTTAGTTTTAAGAATTATTATTAGCATAATATGATTAATATATTATATTATGATATATTTTTATATAATATATTAAATATATTATATATTATGATATATTTATATATATTTATTTATTATATATTAATATTATTATTAAGATATATATTAAATTAATATATTATATAATATATAGATTATATTATATATAAATATATATCTCTCTCTCATATCTCT
>VDFB02342551.1:0-27999 GCA_007258455.2 Sequoia sempervirens | reverse complement strand
ACCTTTCCAAGACATAGCATTAAGGAGGAAGCTCCATCAAAACAACTGGTGTGAGGAATACCTAACAGTTTGAAAGAAGCCAAGAAAGGGCTAGAAAGACCTATCTTTACCCATTTTCAAGTTAGGGTGTTGTAAGGATAGTGGAGACCTAAGACCTCAAAAATATTTGAGAGGTGTGCATATGAACCTGTAATCCCAAGAAAATATTGGGGGTTCTTTGGAAATATTTAGAGAACTAACCCAATTTCTTGGAGAAGGAGGCCTAATTGGGGCTCCTAGGGCTAGTAGCCTTTCAAGACCTAAATGAGGGTTTGGTGGAAGCGACCAAGCAATGGAGTTAAATGGACCCTCAAGAACCAAAATTGGATGGATTGAAATGAATAGAAACACCTCCACACCCTTGCAAAGCTAAGTTTAAGATTTGGAAGTATTGTAGCCTTTAGGGTGGATTAAGGGCTAAGGGTAGAGTAGCAAGATTGTACCAAGGTGGACTTGGTAGGAGAATCTAAGTTGATAGTTGGGTTGGCAAGGAGAAATCAGGGGACCCTAAGAAGGAAGAGGTCTTATAGGTTTCAAGTGGTGGAGTGAACACACCCTAGGAGTCTTCCAAGCAAGACCCAGAGCATGAAACAGTGATTGTTTCATCCAACCTCCCTATCACCTGGTCAATGGGATCGATAGAGCATTTAAAGCATATACAATAGATAATGACATTGATATTGTTTGGCTTAAATTTTTTGATCCAATAATTGGCCAGTAGCAAGGCACAAAACTATCACAATATTATACTAATCTCATCGAAAAGGAATGGGTTCGGGTATATTGTGAATTACTAAACCTATTCAAAATATTTCAACAAACAAGAAAATTACAATTAGAAAACAATTCCCAATACAACTAGCATGCACAAGAACCATTCATCGATCATAAGGACTAACAATGCAAGCTTTGGATTTTGACCCAATAGGCATAAGACAACATGACTTAACTTACACAAAATACTATCGCGCATTGCCGCATCAATAGACTCATTTTTCAGCAAACCATCCATCAAAACTCAAAGTTAAGAGCAATGCACATGACTAGATGTGTCATGCTCCGTGGCAGAATCGGGACAACTGATATTCAGGTTACATGCGGGCACACGATGCATCAGCAATTTCAATGGCATTGAACACTTCATTCACGATCCGGAATACAAAAAAATACGATATCAATAATGATCAGTGGAGAGTGAATGCAATCCATTTTCAGGCTTACAAGAAGTGCACGTAAAAGTAAGATTGCGCCTAGCATATATTATCTAAATATTTTAATATCTTTGGTATGAACATAATGCATGGCATAACAACATTTACCAAAAAACATATGTTCTTATCAAAAACAAAACAACACAGCTCTACTAATATTGAAGCTATCACAATCACAATACTATAGAACATTACTAAACTTAAAATATTTGTAATATTTATGCAAGGTCCAATACTTCTATTTAATAAACCATCATAATTCTACAATCTATTATTGCATACACTGGTACAAAAAACATACTCTACATTATGGGCGACTTTAATGTCAACATGTGTTCGCAAAACATAAGCAAAATAACACTTGAAAATTTCATGCAAACTAACACAATTCATTTCTTGTTAAACAAATCACATAGTGTACAAAAGTAACTGATTAATGACAGCTGGTCAAATTCAATGACAATTGTATGCAATATTTATAGATTAGAGGCAGATTGGACTGATCACTTTCCTATTTTCCTAAAATTCTACTACGCTAGTTAAATCAGTTCAACATGATAACATACACAAGCATTTATCGCTAAAAAAAATTCCAATAAATTTTGCAATACTGAATCGCTAGGTTGCAGGAAAATCATGGAACAAACAAAAAGACCACAAGAGCAAGAACAATAAATGGAGGAAGACACAAGAAAATAGTAAATAGTCTATCCTATTTTCTTGTAACATGCATTTTTGCATTGTCTAAATATAACTTTTACATCTCTTGTTGTTTGTAGAACAAAAATCAAGAAGACTATATCCATTGAAGAATTGAATGCAAAAAAAGCTAGTGACACATTCCAAGGGGACGTCCTTGTTGTCTACAAAAAAATTGTGGACAAATTCAATAGAACAAGCAAAGTTCTGCGTGCCTTACAGACCTCAAAGCATAAATGATGATTAGACTAAATATCAGTGGATACCTTGTATGAGAACATGAGTAGAAAATAGTTCTAGGAATAGGAGTTTCAATATCAGGCTTTCAAATTTCTCCTAAGGTAGACTATGATAGAGGGGACTATGATTGTATACTAATATTGATAGACACAAGCATAGTTGAAAGCCTGCCTTGTTTTTCAATAGACTACCATTTCATTCCAGATACTACTATTAGCTAGCTACTAGTAGCAACAAATCAGTATCCAATTGGAACAATAGGTGCTTTGGTTGTTGGTAGTGAAAAATTTGAAAGCCAGTATGCAATAGATATCAAAGATGGTATAACAAAATCAGATAGAGCATAGGTAAAAAATTCCAACCAACATATGCCACTAGTCCATTGTAACATTTTTTTATGCCATTTTTTGCTTTAATAAACTTTCTTTGTAAGATACATTAGTTGCCATTATCATGCAACTACAGCTACATTCAACTCATGAAAAGCAATATTTGGAAATAGAGGAACTCCTACATAAGAACAATACCCTAGCCTTCCTTTTCAAAAATATCTTAAAAAGTGTCGATCAAAAAAACATGTTTCACATGGTTCGACAATGTTTATCTGCAAATTGAATAAAAAAAAGAACATTGGACAAGTTAGTTGCTTTGCTACAATCAACATCTAAGGTCACTCTTCAAAAATCTTTATGCAATTTCATTTATAATTTATCAAACTATTACTACTAACTATCTATGTTCAAATGTTTTAGGTTTTAGGGACATTAAAAGCAGCAAACACACTGTCGAATCCATTTGAAGCTTTCTACCTAGGTTTCAAATATAAATTCAATACTTATGGTGCACTCCAGCAACAAACTGCTCATTGCAACAAGGAGGTGAGCTATGTATACGTACTTCATCCCAAGGCAATCATCACAATAGATGACAAGCAAACTATCCATTGCTCAATCTGAAGCAATGTGTTGCGACAACGCTTGCCTATCCTTCAGGACATTAAATATGAAAACTACATCAAGGAAAAGTCAGCAGTGATATTTTCACTATGAGACTTTGTCACCAAAGGGCATTTCACTCTTAATCAAAACAATGTTATCATAGAGGCTATATGCTTAACTGAGTAAAGAGTATATGCCACAACAAGGTATAAAGCAATATCGATTCAAGTAGTCTTGTTGCTTTTCAAACTTCTCATATTGTTTACAATTATATACAAAAAATATTGCAGGTAAAATACCATCTGCCCTTGGATGAACCTGCATTCCTTCTTTTGTTTATGTTTCTCTTGTTGGATCTTCTGCCTATATTGCTAGCGTAGACAATACTTTACTTTCTTATGTTATCATTTAAATAGATCAAACTCTAATTGTATATGCTGTCTACATTGTTGTTACATCGATGCTAGATTGTTAATACCTTAGCCTTCTCCATCGTCGCCTTTCAACAGATTAAATTATTTATTTGTTACATGTCATAGTTTGAACATGTTCAATGTAACTCTAATTTTGCCAGATTCTCTTAACTTGATTCACTTAAGTTTTCACCGCTGTTAAAATATGCTATTAATTTTGTTGTCACAATTTTCTAGAATTCTTCCAAAATACAGACCTCTATCCTCCTAATTCTCCTAATGTTCAAAAAATGAGAAGAAGAATTGAGCTATTGCAGTAAAGCATTTCTCTCTTTAATACTTGAAGTACACAAACAATATAGATGAGAATAAAGGAGTGTTGGTGTGTGAACATGTCGAATATAGAATTTGGAAACAAATTTTCAGGTTTGATCGAGTGATGAATGTTTTATGGGCGGTTCCTATATAGAGAAATATTGTTTTAGATCCACACCATTGTAGAGACTTACAATGCATTAACAGTGGATTGATTGCTTTGATAGACACTAGCCTACTACCAAAGCTTGCAAAATTTGGATTTAGTGACCAACTGTTTCCAAAAATCCATTGCCTACTTTTGCTTTGTTTTCCTTAAAATTGTTTTATTTCTTATAGTAAAGCTTGCCATAACTCTGCTACCAATTATTTCTATCTTTTCCTTGTTACTACTTTCATCTATGTAACTATATATTGTGTTATGGGAACATTGTATACTTAGTACTTATGAGCATATTTTTTATGTTTACAAACCATTCTTTATCTATTTGGCTCTCCTATGAAACAATCCCAATGCCTTGTACTAAATTAATTGTGAACAGCTACAAATCATAATACTTGTGTATGCTTTGTTGTGTTGTGCATGTTTTGGATGCCAAAAGAGTGCACAGATGGTCAGAATGGAAAGAGTGTTATGTGTGAACATGTGAAAATATAGACTTGGAACAAATTTATTTGTTGATTGATGCATTAGAATACTAGTATATTGTTGCTGTGTACAATAGTATTATTTTAGATCCACTCCACTGTAGAGACTTACAATGCATTAACAGTGGCTTCATTGCTTTCATGAGCACTAGCCTAATAGTAAAACCTACAAGATTTGGATTTAATCACTAGATATTTGCAAATAACCATTGTGTGCTTTTGTTTCCCTTCACAATGTCTTGTTTTGCTGACAAAGCTGCCATAATTATGCACAATTATTTTTCCTTATGCTTTTGTTACTAGTTCTTTCGTCTACATAACTACATCTCATGTTCTCTAACTTTCAACTTTTTGTTGTTTTCATTTTGCAGTTGACATTTTTTCCCTTTATATGTTGCACAATAGTCTATGTTCTTATGTGTAGCTTGCTATTGTAAGCATTGCATTTCAATTTTTCATGCTTAATTGACTAATGAAATTTATTCACAGATCTTATAATGTGTTTCTATTTCCCTTATTTGCATTGCAATACAAACGTGCATAAACAATATATTTCATACATAAACAATTAAGTTGATACTTGATACAGTTTTGTTTGACCTACTCTATCGCATGTTTGTACATGAATACTTAATTCATGAAATCTTATATGAGTGTTGGCTTTTGTTTGTGCTTAATCTTGTTTGGTAAAAACATTATGGATTTTCTAGCTCTTGCTTGCACGTTTCCATATTCGTTACTCTAAAAAATTGCACTCCTGGTGAATGGCTTGGCTCTATGTTTATAAAACTTGATATCTCTCTCACTACACAATCAATAAATGTATAGCTAGTTCATGAAATCTTATGCAACTACTGGGTTTTGTTTGTGCTTGTTCCTGTGTCACTATAGTTTTTTGAAAATCTTGTCAATTTTTTTACCTATTTCTAGCTATTTTCCATATGGGTCTACGTACACTTTGACAATGACATTTTTGCTAGGGCCAAAATTTAGACAAAATCAAACAATTTGTACAATTTTAATAAACATTTCAACAATCAAAATTCCTTGCAAACAAATATACAAAAACATCTCATACTCTGACCTTCCACTCTCTCCTTCAATAACTAGATGTCTTTGCGGCTCTACAGATCTTTGTCTCCACTCCAATCCCAAAAAATAGTTCCTGTTGCAAACACAATGTTAATAAAATGCACTTAATGCATTCACACTTAACACAAACTTGCCCAAGCCAATTACTTATCCACATCCTCCCTGTTTCTACAAGCTTCTGAATTAGGTTTTACCAAATACTCTAAGTTCTTGTAGATTCAATTTCTAATACATCACAATCCAATAATAACTCACCTCTATCACATTCTTTTGGCCTCCACTTTCATCACAAAACTTGTAGACCATAATCTTATGCATTGACCAAAGACCAAAATTCTCCCCCGTCTATATTCTTACACATATACATGTAACATCCTTAACATTTTCACTATCCACACACACATCTGATGCCTGGAACCTATCCACTGCACTGAGGAATAGAAAACCATTCCCACTTACAATTGTCCATCATTTATAGATCATGAGGAATTGGAAATGCTTCAAACCACTAGCCTCAACCTAAAATTCATTAATATTTCCCTAAAGTTGTTTTTTTAGGGTCTTTCTCTCATTGATGAATATTTGCATTAAATTGATTTTTTATGGCCTATTTGTCATGGATTAATATTTACCAAATTTTAAGTTACAAAAAATATATTATTTGCAAAGGAAATTAACTTTTTAGGACTTTCAATAAATTTAACTCATTGATGTTGGTCAAATCATAACATATTTTCTGATTACTAGAAAAAAAATTATCTTACTCATAGATTCTTTTTCAACACTATTTCAGTTTGAAATTATAAAAAAATAATTAAAATAATTTATTCATGTAAACAAAAAATTGTACACAATTACAAAAATTATCAACATGTAACATTTCTTCCTAAATACTTAGTAATAATTAGGTTTATATTCAAAACAAAATTAGTATTTTTATTTAAAAGACTATTGCAAACTAACAACCACATATTTAGTATTACTTACTATATTGTCAAACAATTCATTATTTTTATTTAATATAAGTAATTTTGGGAAAACTAACAAGCACATATTTAGTACTACTTACTATATTGTGAAACAATTAGTTAATTTTATTTAATATAAGTTACAAAAACTTATTTTCAAAATTATTTACTACTACTTAATATAGACTCAAACAATTGGTTTATTTCAATCAATATCAATAATTGGTTTTCTACCACTACTAAATCAATTTTCTATTTTCAAAATGCATCTAATATTTGACCACGGTGTATAAATTATTTTGCAAAACACAATGTTCATTTCCTAGTTATACAAATTAGTATTACAAATGATTTAATTTATATTAAAAAAGAAAATTTATATTAATCAACATGTAAGTTATTTACCCATACTTACTATTTGTTGAAAAAAACTTCATTTTATTTAATTTAAAAAATTATTTTTGTTCAATAATTTACTAATTTGAAAATGCATTTATTATTTACCCATGCAATAAATTATGAAACACAATCCTTAGTAACTACAAATACTAATTACTAATACCTTACTAAACCAATCTACTAATTTGAAAATGCATTTATTATTTACCCATGCAGTAAATTACTTTACCAAACACAATCCTTAGTAACTACAAATACTAATTACTATTACCTTACTAAACCAATCTACAATTACTACAAAGTAAATATATTCATTCTCAAGCAATTGATTCTATTTTACCTTACATAAGTAACTAGTTCTTTTACAAGTATTAATTTGAATTAAGCTTACTAAAAAATTATATTCATTTACAAACAATTACATATACTATTAGTTTTTTAACAATATTTAGTACCATATTTCCTTAATTTTGTTAAACACTAAATCCAAACTCTATTCTAATCAGTTTACCTTCCACAAGTAGCTATCTTCTACAACTAATAATTTGAATAAAGCTTACTAAGAAATTGCATTCATTTACAAACAATTACATATACTATTAATTTTTTAACAATGTTTACTGCCATATTTTTTAAAAATTTATTCAACATTTAACCCAAAATATACCCTTTATATTTCGTTTCTATAATCAACTACTCACACATTCCATTTCAGTCTTCTTTGCTGCACTCAAATCAAAACTCCAAAGAGCACTTTGCTAGTGGGGAGGAACACGACACGTTGCATCACTTGTTTAAAACTATACTTAATAACTACATGAAAGGTATTAGAGACTATACATTTTGGTTTTCAAGGGACCCACAACAACACATCATCTTTGAAAACAATAATCTCAATGAAAGTCTGATGTACAATGTGTATTCAGTATGACTAAAGTCTCATTTTAATATGGTTTTTTTTCTTTGTTGTAGCTAAAATATCAAAGTGTTCTTTCCTCGCAAGAGAGTAATTAATACTCATTTGTTATAGATAAATATTATTTTATTGTAACATTATCCTCCATCTAGAATATTATAATATAACTCAAGTACAATAATTATTGTTCTGACCTAAACTAAAGTAAAAGTAAAAGCAAAAGAAAAAGATAATGTTTTTGAGTTAATAATAATGTTAATAAATTATTTTAAATATATTTTTTCAAATACATACACTAAGTACTAACCATTTAAATGATTTCAAATCTCAGCCTACATTATCTACAAAGGCTAAGTTCTTGCTTAAACGTTAAAAATATTTTATTATCATAATAAAGTTGTTGAAATGACAAATCATGGCCATCTTTGAATAATTTTTTTGGTACAGGACGGGCGTCAGTCTTTAACGCAAATGGGAGGATGCAAACATTGTCAAATCAAACTTTTCAGTGGGCTCATCGTACCAATTTCCACCGGTTTAATCAACTATGCGAAAGAACCTGGAAATTCAATGTGACAGTGATTCAAGGGAGCGCTCCGATCAAAATACTTGATTTATATAGATAAAACTCTGAAGGTATTCTGTAACTAGTTCAGTGGAGAAGATTCATTGTTGTTATGGATCACGAAACTGTGAAGGTGAGGCCGAACAAGCTAAGGTTCACTCAGGACTCCATTGCAGATCATTTCAACCTTGGCAATGGAAAGGAAATTCTCCTACGGGACGCTTTAACTGATCTTCGCTCAAATCGACTCCAGGCGAGCAGTTTTCCACTGATAGAGGTGGCCAAAGATGAGAATGGTGTACTGTGGTCGAATGACAACAGACGCCTGTGGCTCTTTAGAAAAGCCCGTGTTTCCAACATAGAAGTTAATCTCTACTCCAGGCCGCTGTTCAGGGCGCCTCCGGAACCCCATTTAAGAGAGCAAATGGGCAAGGAAGATTACTTTCCAAGAGTAAGATGGCGTACGAAGCGGCCTGTGAGAACGCAGAGGAACCCACCATCCATGGTAGAGGAAGAAAGTAAAAAGGGGACACTTTCTCCCTCTGCGAGTGAGAAATACCACAGGCCTCAACCGGTTTTCTCATGTGGAGGGGAGGTGAGATCGGCGCAGGAGAGACGGACTCCACCAGTTTTCTCACGCCGAGAGGAGGCGAGATCGGAGCAGGAGAGGCGGCCCCCACCAGTTTCCGCACGCCGAGAAGATCAGAGGTTTGAGCGAGAGAGACGGGCTCCACCAGAAGCACCAGGGTTAGCAGATATACTCATACTTGCAGGCGCTGCAGTATTAATGTGGGGTGTGCGTAAACTGTTTGGAAATTGAGGCAATGGAAACAGAGGGATGAAGAGGATTTCCTTTGCTGGTTGTAAGTGTGTTGTTTTTACATGGGTATTAGGTAACTGAGGGGAATGTAGCTTTTGGAATTTACATAATTTTTAGGTTATGAGTATGTTTATTATAGACCTTGATATTCTGTATTCCACAGGGATTGAAGTTTTAAGGGTATGAAAGATTTCTGAAGATAAATAGTTTTCTTTTTGTAGAGTTGGCTTGAGTAGTGTGTTTGCTCTTTATTGGTCTCGGGTTCAACTCCGCTCAGGGGTGTAAAAGGTGGGATTTCTTGTGGGTGGGGGGACTAGTAGTCTTGCCCAACTCCCCCATATACCCAAGATATAGGCTGGGTTGACACCCATGTTGTATATATGAAAAAATAAACTTTCTTCTTGTATTGAAGAAAGCTATGATAGATTATTGTTGTGTCACCTTCATTAGCTTTGGGGTTTGGGGGTCTCGCCCAACTCCCCCATATACCAAAGATATAGGCTGGGTTGACACCCCTATTGTATATATATAAAAAAAAAAAACTTTCTTTTTGTATTGAAGAAAGCTATGATAGATTATTGTTGTGTCACCTTCATTAGCTTTGGGGTTTGGGGGTCTCGCCCAACTCCCCCATATACCCAAGATATACGCTGGGTGGACACCCCTGTTGTATATATAAAAAAAAACTTTCTTTTTGTATTGAAGAAAGCTATGATAGATTATTGTTGTGTCACCTTCATTAGCTTTGGGGTTTGGGGGTTTGGGATGAAAAGCACCATTATAAAGAAATACATTGTAAATAAATTACGATTTTATTTTCTATTATTTTTATTTGTAAATGTGAATCACGTATACATATTTGAATTGGATTTGAGTTTTGATGATTATGATGTTTGAAACTTCTTTGCCCTGATTTCTATAACACGTGGATGAAGAGGGGTATGGTTTCAATTGACATCATTTTGTGTAAGTATTGTTTGGTGTGCAAATATTTGCACAATTTGCTATTGAAAGATTTGTCAACCATAATATGGACAAAGGAAATATCATTTTTATTATGAGATAAGGTTATTTGTCCACTTCCACAAAACAATGCATTCTATTATATACTAGCCATTGCATTAGGAATAAACTTGTCAAAAATGGCTCAAAATAAAGGGGAAAAGCACAAAGTATATAATTTTGCCATTATAATCGAGAGAAAATTTCGAATTGTGCCTTGTTTTTAAAAAGGAATGACCAATACAAATACACTGAACTTGGAGTGTGAAGGTGACATAAGTTTTGAATTTTAAAAATTATAGAAATTAATGAAATGTGAAACTTTTAGTGTATTTTATGTTTATAGCTTATATTTGAGTAAAATAGCTTCAACCTTGGTTGCTCTAAATTATTTGGGTTGAAACATTTTATGCACATTAATAGACATTTTAATATTGATTATAAATTTATATACCAAGCTAATATTTTTGAGTGAAAACATTTTGGTCAAAACTCTTTGTGCCACACAAAGGCTCGAAACTATGGAATATTTTCTATGTTGATATGGGGAGTTGGGGGGATAAAGGTGAAATTAATTTGAAATAAATTCTTGTTGGTTTTATGAATAATTTGAATTAAGATTGTAATTTTTTTGGCTTATCTCATCTACTAAAATTTTATGGGTAATATGGAAGGCGAGAAATGAGGAAAAATTCCAAGGCACAAAGAGGACACTTACTAATTCTATAAAAAGCCTCATGTTTCACAATGTTTCTATGCATGTCACATTAACAATGGAGGTGTCCAAAGGCAGGTTTGTGAAGCTTCTAAAAGACGGTACCATGGAGGAGAACAAGCCTAAAATTAAATATGGGAAACATTGTTTGTTCAATAAAGTAGAAACTATGCCCTTCTTAAGAGGTTATTTGGACTTCCAAATGAAATAAAATAGAAGGCACTCAACTGAAACCTTGAAAAAGGACTGTGGAGCTCAAAATGGACTAAGCTTTTATGTCAATGAAGGAGAAGATTTTATAGTTGAATTTGTGAGGTCAAGGGGCAGCGTATCAAACATCATTCCAACTATTGGGTGGAATATGCATGGATGCAATGACATCAGGAAATTATAATTCATATTGTAGCTATACATATATCATAATATATATATATATATAGATGTTTATTTTTATTTGGAGTAGATAGCTAAACCAAACAATTTAATATTTTTTTGGCTATGAGAATGTTTATATAAGCTTAGAGTAGTGACCTTGTGTGGTCTTCTATTTGCTATAATCAGTATCATGTAATCTCTTTTTGTAAACTATCTTTAATACAAAAAATAAAAAATAATGGCACTTAGCTCTAAGGCCAATGAATATTTTATTATGGCATCATGTCTCTAATTAACTCACCAAAGTGAGAAAAATAAAACATGTTAAGAAAAATTTCCCTAGGACTAATAAGGCTAATAGTTGTTATTATGGCTCAATTGTATGCTTGTAGAACTAATTGGTGTTCCTATAGAATTGAACCATACACAAATTTGAACCTCTCTCATAGGTCTAAACTATATTGGAATTTATCTTAGAAAGATGCCCACCTTTATGTCTAGAATCTACATCTAAAAAATATTGATGTCAATGGACACTATTGAGGAGCTTTCTAGGCAAGTATTGTTCTCCTATGGTCAAATCCTATTATTTTTTCAAAAATATAAAACAATAATTAATTTTAAAGCATATTCTTACAATATGTCTTTAAAGTGTTGATGAAATGCTAATGGCATGCTCATATGATGATGCAATGTGTATTGGAGTTCTTGTGTTAGGTCCTACTAATGTGTGTTTTGTGTTTTGAAATATTTGCTAACATACATGAGATACCGATTATCACATCTCTCTTGAAAAGAAATCAAGTTTGAAGATAAAAAATGAATACCTTAAGGTCCCTTATGATAAGGTATTGGCTTACAAGATAGCTCAATCATTCATCATGTTTTGTTGGTAACACAAAGGGAGAGAATTATTCTGATAAGATGTTGAGATATACATTAGATTTGAAAGATAAAGATATTTAGACCATTCTCTACCTAGCTATTATTTTCTAATATTACTAATTTGGAAATAATGTGATACAGGTTAACAATTAAGAATCCTATAGGATTGTCAATTATTGCAACAAAAAACCATAACCAAGCTAAATTTCTCAAATTTCAAAATGTAAACTTGCAACCAAAGATTAAAATAAAAAACATATGCTTCCAACAATTTGAGAAATCTGATTTTTAATTTGAATATGTAGCTACAATAGTAATAAAAGCTACAAGCAACCCACAAGTAAAATGAAATTCAATCCTATAGGCAAGAATGCCTGGAAAGCACCACAAAATTCACACCTACAGGAAAGAATGCCTTCAACTATTCCAAAGCAGGTTTGAGACACCAAAGATCAACTACATGCAACATTAAATCATCACAAAAAAATTCCCCCACTCCTCCTTGGATGACATGGATTTTTTCTCTGTCAATATTCCTTCTTTTCTTCTTGTTTTTCCTCAATACTTTTGATGTTCAAACTCCTTCCCTAGGCACTGGGATTCTCTTTGCAACCAACACTTTCTCAGCAGCAACACCTCTCCCCTCTAGGCGTGGGATTCCTCTAGTTACTCTTTTTCCTACCAAATCTTTAATATCTTGCTAAAAATTGCCTCCACTACCTTGCCACTACTCCAACCCACATGCTAGGAAGATTCCAACACAAATGCCCAAAAAATTCAAATTTTGGGAGTTACAAAAGGCCCAAATTGGTAAACACATGCCTGGGTGTGGGGATTTTTTTGGCTCCTAGGCACTTTTGAAATATTAAATATTTTAATAATTTTAATTTTCAACCTCAACTCCTATGACCACTTTTCCAAATTACTTCAAATTGAATTGTCGGAAGAGGAGAAAATGAGGAATCAACCACATTCTTGCATGAAAATAAAAAATGAAATAAAACCAAAATTTGATAACAAAGGTAAATAAGATTTTGAGTGTGCTAGATTGCTCTACTCCTTGGATGCTCCTACATCAAACACTTGGGGTAAGAAAGGATGTTTCATGAGAAAGAGCTCATGAATGTTCATTTAGATTTTGAATCCCAAGCCTTTGAAGTTTTGAGGTTGCAACCCATATTGCCTCGATTTTCTTTCCTTTCTTTTTCTTGAACTTTCTTCTCCTATTTATTCCTTTCATGAATTTTAGTTTACTACCCACATCTTTCTATTCTTTTTATTCATCCTTAACTTTATAGAGCTCATTGTCATAAACATCATATGAATCAAAAAATATATTTTCATTTCCCTTAGGTCAATTTCCTTTTTACCTTCTTCTTCCTGCATATCTACAACATTAATAACACCTCATTCTTCAATTTGTGTCTTCTTATTGTAGCTCTTCACTATTTACTTTTCTTTTCTTACCATTTCACCTTTACAAAAATCAACTTCAAGAATTATGTTGACAAAATGTGATACATCAACAAGTAACTTTGAAATCTCATCCTTTGTTACAACATCATTTTCATATTTCTCATACATTTTCATGTTATGCAAATTAGCTTTATCATGGAAATCACAATATTCAGAATTTACCTCTTGATTCCCTTCTACTTCATGTTTGATTTCCTCTATGCCTTGAAAAACACATTTTTCAGCTCTACAACCCTTTTCTTCTCTTTTTTACTTTCCCCTTGAATAAGATCCCTTTCTTCTTTCATCAATGTAACTCCAATTTTTTCTTCCTTTTTAACTCCTTCATCAAGAAAAAATGGTTAACCTAACTTCCTTATGGTGAAGATCCAAATCAAAACATTCCTCTTCATTCTTTCTCTTTAAAAAATCATTTACTTGAAATCATACATACCCTTGCATTTCTTCCTACCTCTTCTTCTTTATCCTTCAATAGGTTCATGACATACTTATTATTATCCTTTGTTATTGTACAAGTGTTTTATTCACCATCATGTATAGCTTTCCGGTCATATTTCCATGGTCTACCTAAAAGGATATGGCATGCATCCATAGGCATCACATCACACATAACTTGATCTCTATAATTACCAATTTGAAAACTTACCAAGCATTTCTCACTCACCAAAAGTTGATGGCTCTTTTGCAACCAATTAACCTTGTATGGGTTTGGATTCTCTATCTTCTCCAAATTTAACTTCTCAACCATTTCTTGTGACACCAAGTTATTTGTGCTACCACTGTCCATAATTACTGTGCAATACTTTCCCTTTGATTTGCAAATAGTTTTGAACAAACTCCTTCTTTATATGGGATCTTGTTTCTCCTTTTCTAGTTTTGAAAGCACTCTTTTCAACATAAGGACCTCTCTATCTCTCAGATCTACTAGCTTCATTTCATTTTCGACATTTGTGGTGTATGTTCTTCCAATTTTTATTTTTTTGAAATCTCTTGTATTTGTGAGAACTCAAAGGCCCTATGACCAACCTCTCCACAATTGAAGCATATCCCTGAAAATTCCCTTCCTCTCCCATAATCTCCTCTTCCTCTTTCCCAATCTCCCCTTCCTCTTGAATTTTCACCTCTTCCCCTTGGAAAATCTTCTTTATCCTTTGTATTTGGACTATAATTATCTTGTGACTAGCTTAGTTCTTCTCTTGTTGTCTACCCTCTTCCTCTATTGGTTTGTTGGCCATATTGGTAAGCTTCTTATATTGTTCTCAAGAGGACTAAGCTAAGTTCATCTTGAATGGAATCTTGTAAGTCATTTACATACCTTTCTCACATTTTCCTCATCATCTTCAACATGTCCAACTTGTATACCAAGCCTTTAAAACTCTTTAGTATATTTCATGACACTTGAATCCATTTGTTTTAAATTTTGCAACTTCCTAAATAAACTCATATGATAATCAACTGGCAAAAAAATAGATTTCAACTTGATTACCTTTTTATCCCATGATTTTATTTTCTCCTTACCTTTTCTTTTTCTATCAATTTGTAGCTGATCCCACCATAGGGATGCATGTCCTTTCAACCTCGTTCAACTATATTTTACCTCCTTCCCATCTTCTATGGATTCCAAATCAAAATATTTATCCATCTCTGAGATCTAGTCAATGAGTTCCTTTGGATTCAAACTCCTATTATTGCTTGGTGGATCCATTCTTGGCTTACTACCCAATTTTGATAGCACCCATAGAAATCTATCCTCTTTTTCATCTTCTCCTCCTACTGCAACTTCTAGAACCTCTTCTTCCTCACCACTAACATCTTCAGCAGGAACTCCTCTCTGTTGTGATATCTCTATGGCTTCTAGCCTTATCATGATTCCTCTTAGCATCTCCATGAGTTCTGGATTTCTTCTCCTCATGGGTCTCTTCCCCTACCCCATCCTCTATGTGTCGTTTTCTTCTAATTTCTTCAAACCCTACTCCATAAATGCATTGAAAATTGCTGACAAACTACTTTTTGAAGTTCACTTTGAATATGAAAAACTCATCAAATTGCTCTAAAAACTTACATAATGAAATCTCCCACATTCATCTATAGGAATACACATTCATGTTATTTTTCTAACAACAATGACACACTTTATTTAATGCCAAAATCACCAGAAAATCCACTTTTCCTCACTTTCAACAACTAGATTCTGAAAACATTAAAAAAACCAACTTTGATACCATTTGATGTACGCCAACAATTGAGAATCCAATAGGATTTTCAATTGTTGCAACACAAAATCATAACCAAGCTAAATTTCTCAAATTTTAGAATTTGTAACTAGAGATTAAAATAAAAAACATACGCTTCCAACAATTTGAGAAATCTGATTTTTAATTCCAATATGTAGCTACAATAGTAATAAAAGCTACAGGAAACCCACAAGAAAAATGAAATTCAATCCTACAAGCAAGAATTCCTAGCAAGTACCAAAAAATTCACACCTACAAGAAAGAATGCCTTCAACTATTCCAAAGCAAATTTGAGACACCAAAATAAGCTACAAGCAACATTAAATCATCATAAAAAATTTCCCCACTCCTCCTTGGATGCCATGGATTTTGTCTCTATCAATCTTGCTTCTTTTCTTCTTTTTTTTCCTCAATCTTTTGTTTGTTTAAACTCCTTCTTCCCTAGGTGTTGTGATTCTCTCTATAACCAAAACTTTCTCAGTAGCAACACCTCTCCCCTCTAGGCATGGGATTCCTTTGGTTACTCTATTTCCTACCAAATCTTCAATATCTTGCTAAAAATTTCCTCCACTACCTTACATTCAACTACTCCAACCCACGCACCAGGAAGATTCTAGCACAAATTCCCAACAAATTCAAATTTTGGGAGTTACAAAAGGCCCAAATTGGAAAACACATGCCTAGGCATGGGTCTTTTTTTGGCTCCCAAGCACTTTTGAAATGTGAAATATTTTAACTTTTAATTTGCAACTTCAATTCCTATGACCACTTTTCCAAACGACTTCAAATTGAATTGTCAGAAGAGAAAATGAGGAATTAACCACATGCCAGCAAGAAAATCAAAATGAAATAAAACCAAAATTTGATAACAAAGGTAAATAATATTTTGAGTGTGTAGGATTGCTCTACTCCTCTGACGCTCCTGTATCACAATGTGTATTAATCAAATATGCAATCTTTTTGATGTTGGTTCCTAAGCTAACCATTGATTATGAAAAAGTACAAAAGATAGGGAGAGAAAGATAACTTTAATAGAAATTTAACTTCCATTGTAATATTTGAATGCATATGAAATGAAATCCAAATTAACTATGTCTTACTTAACTAGAAAAATTATAGTATCATAAGAGAACTTCTATCTTTAAAGGAATTTCATATCACAAAGTAAGACTTAAGAATAGTGTATACTTTTGGATTAAACTGTGTATATTTTTTGCTCAAACAACTAATTCTAGTGTAGTTTAAAAAAATACTCCACAAAATGAAATAAAATTCTCCTACTAACCACTCAAGGAAAACCTTATAATTAGCAAATATCTAATGGAATGAATATGATATTTATTAAAATAGTTATCACATCCAACCATCTAAAATAAAGAGTTTAAATAAATATAAATAGAAAACATAAAATAAAGCATAGTATAGTTAGTTATATGAATGTCTCTTCAATGCAATAAATGCTGACTACCTAATTGGAAAATTATTAAGGTGTCTCAACCTCTGATTCCTAGAATTTAATTTATTTTTATTTGTTTATTAGGTGATTATAAATTTATTTTAATAATGTTTAATTTCCTACCAAATATGTTGTCACTTTGTGGGACCCACTAGTGTGGCGGCATCCTACATGTAAGGTGACATGTGAAAGTTGTAATTATTTTAGTGGAGGTAGGAATGACTCTGGAGGACATATATTTATGGCTAAATTGATGGCTTATGTCATAAGTTGCTATGTCATGCACTATGAAAAACTATGACAACTTTCCATGACATTATATGATAGTTGTAAGAGTCAACTATGACAACTTCCTTATTAGGACTAGTGAGTGATTGGAAATTGTTGGTGTAATTAAATGTCTTGTACCTTGTCCTAGGTCATAATTACACTGTAGTTAAGTTTACTTAGGGACCACATAAGAGGTTGTTGGAGAATTTCCACTTTTGGTGGACTTGACATGTCATCACCTCATCATTTCCACCTTTTGTGGACACATCATGTGATTATCTCTCCATCTTTGGTGGAGTGATAAGTTTTACTAGTTGTCTTATGTCATAAGATTCTGACACTTGTCATAATCTTATGCCCTTCTATGTTCTCACCTTGGCTATTTAACCAAGGGGTCTTTCTCATTTGTAATCAATCATAATCAGTCATATCATATTAATGACATTGAATACAGTTTATTCTTGTCATAATCTTTCTCTATTTCTTGTGCTTTCCATTTGGTCCATAGATCTTGGGTAGCATCCATAGCCAATTCTAACATGGTATCAGAGCGTGTTTGAAGCCATTAGAGAGTCTTTTTGTGAAGAGAGATTCCAGATCTGAGGAGGTTCCATTCGTGGCTCTTTGTTGCAGGTTCAAATCCGAGCTTGTTGGTGCAAATCTGAGCTCACCATTGCGTCCGGAAGGTTTGAGAAAGTCAATTTTTCCTTTTGTTTCATCCAAATTGGACATACGAGGCCAAATCTATGAGGGTTTGAAGCTGAAGAGTGGTTGCCAGATCCATAAGGTAGCTGCAATTTTGGAGCATTTTGGGTCAAATCTGACCCTGCCATCGCGTCCAGAAGGGCCAAAAACCCTAAGATCGACTGTCAAATCGTCCGATTCGGAGCAGTTGTCCGGTGAGGCAAAAAAAATTTTCCCGAAGAGTCGTACGGCCCCCTAGGGCGTCATTATGATGCACGGTACGATTTCAGAAAATAAAATATTTCATTTATTTTCGAATATTTTCAGAAATTTTTTTTAAAAAGAAATAAAATTTGTATTGCCGAAATATTTTTCAAAAGTTTTAACAGAAAAATTATCAAAAAAAAAAATAGAAAATTCTCTGTATTTTTTGGCCGCGGTACAGAGTACCGCAGACCTGTGTACCGCAGGGTAAGGGCCCCTCTGCGGGCGCCACGTGGCGCCACCGCGGCCTCCACTCCGCCATCCGCGGCCCCCCTTATTCTCCTACCGGCGGGCCAACACATTCAGCGGCTGGCAAAAGCAAATCCGGCAACAGGCGAATATTCCAACCAAAGATTCCCGGCTGAATATTTTGATTCCTGAAAGAATATTCCATTCATTTTCTGGCTGAAAGGGCGCTTTTTTCCGTGACGGGCACGGGACCGTCAAATTTAAGCCCGTGTAATGATGACATCAGCAATACGTCATCATGACGTCAGTACCCTTTTGAAATTTTTGCACCCCTCATGGATGAGCTTTTAGTTTTTGCAATCTAACTTTGAAGCTCAATATCTTGCTCATTTTGACTCCTTTTTTTGAGCAATTTTTTTTATTTGGGCTAAAATTTAGTGCTCTACGCATTGGTGCAATCAGTTTTTGGTTTTGGTGCTTGGTTTTTCCAGAATTTGCAGATTTTCACAGGTGTTGCTGCTTCGTCCTCATTTTGAGAACTTCGAGAGCTCATAACTTGCTCCTACGGTAACATTTTTGGGTGCAATTTTTTTTTGAAAGTGCGTGATTTTTTGTGTACTTCTCAGTGGTATGATCAGATTGATCTCATTTTATACCAAAAATTGTACTTGATACTGTGGCCTATTTTGGCATTTGTAAGCACTAAGATCAAGACTAGCTTGTTGTTTTTGGCATCTAGCAACTATAAACGCACTAAATATAAAGTGCCAAATCAGATATTGCTTGGGGGGGTTTCTTGATTGAGTGATTTGGGGGGGTAATCTTGCAGTGATTTTTTGCATTCTTTTGCTTGATTTGTGTTCTTGCAATGGGGAGATCTCAAATTGAACCCCTAAATCCACATAATTATGCTACATGGAGAAAATCAGTAACAAACTATCTCATGATGAAAGGTCTAATAGGTCATCTAAAGGACAAAATTCAAAAACCTACAGATGCTAAAGAATTGGCAATGTGGGAGATTGATCGTGAGAAAACACTTGGATGCATATGTTCATTAGTATCATTTGATTTGCAGTTTCACATTGAATCATGTAATACACCTAAAGAGGTATGGGATACTTTTGAGAAATTGTATGGCAAAACAGATAAGATTAGAGGCTATCAGATTGAGAATGATTTGATGAATCTTGATCCTAAAAGTTTTGACCACATCCAAGACTACATCTCCAAAATCAAGCAATTAAGAACACAGTTGAAAGAATGCACTATTGAAAAAGAGGATTTATAGTTGATTCTGAATGTGTTATCCAAGCTTGGTCCTGAGTATTTAGTATTTGTTTCTGGCTTTCATACCCATCGACTTTCTATGGGAGCATCATATGTTGATCCTAAGTTTGATGACTTTGCAAATCTCCTAATCCAAGAGGAAGCTAAGTTAATGAACATGGGTCTAATCAAGTCTTCCAAACCACAAGCATTGGTGGAAAATGAGTCTAAGGTACAGAAAGAATCAGATAATCTTGATAAGGAGCAAAAGAAGAAAAAGAACAAGCCACATAAAGAATCAGAATCCTCATCATCAAAAGGAGAAACATCTAAAAAGGAGAGACCTTTTTGTGCATATTGCAAGAAGGATGGACATGAAGAACACTATTGTTATAAGAAGGATATTGATGAGTTGAAGAAACTTCTCAAAAAGAATCACATTGATTTGCCTTCTAGAATGTCTGAATCTTCTTCTCCTTCTACTTCAAAATAGTCTAAAAAGGACAAAGGTCAAACATATATATCAGGATATAAAGGACAAGGTCTTTGTGCTCATTCAAGTCCAGGATCAGGGAGATGGCTTCTAGATTCAGGAGCATCTCATCACATGGCATCTTCACAAACTATCTTCTCTACATTTCAGCCTTGTTCTATGTCTCCTATCTTGATGGGAAACAATACATACATGAGTGTAATAGGGAAGGGATCCATTAGCATTGGGGAGAACACTTTTCAGGATGTCTTGTGTATTCCTCATTTGATGAACAATCTACTTTCCATTTATCAGATTACACATGGTGGAGATGGGAGAACTGTGGAGTTCACTCCTGATTCAGTTATCATTCGTGACTTGGAGACTAGAGATGTCATTGCTACTGGGGTGGTTGATCATTCATCTCGGTTGTATTCCTTTGCACAGTTTGCTTCTGATGATGACTTTGTTCCTTCAGCTGTTGATCACATACACCATGATTCAGAGGAGACATTTGGCTTTTTGAACTTGGGCATACTCACTTCAGATCTAGTTCTTGAGCCTTGCATTTCATCTCCTCCATCTACTGTTGTACTTGATGATACTTGCGAATCAACAGTTTTGACTCCTAGTGATTCAGTGCAGCAGAATCCTGATTGTCTTCCAGATATGGCTACTTTGGATGATTTCCTAACAGGTATTTCAGACTTGTTTGTGGAGTCTCATCTTTCTGACTTGGAGGACACTCTTGATGACATACATCTTCTCTTTGATGAAGATGAACCTTCTTCAATTGTTGTGAGGGAACACCTTGACCCTCTTGTTCATTCTCTACATGATCATTCTTCGCAGATTGGCGTGAGTGTGGATTCTTTTGGACAGCATTTGGAGGAGGCTTCTTTGTCTTCAGAGGGGATATCATTGTCTTTGGATCATGTTCTACATTCTTCTCTACTAGATGTTGGGTTTCCCTCTTCAGCAGTGTGGCCTAGAACACCTGATTGGAGTGGTTCAGCTTTCGGCATCGACATGGAGACACTTGGGCATGCTTCAGAGACAACATCACACATCATACATCTTGACATCCTGCATACATCCTTGGTTTTGTTTCTTCCTAAGTGGAGGAACATTGTTCGGCGAGATTGGATCATCTTCAGCATTCAATGTCGAGCTTCTACCATTCTTGCAGGAGACTCAACATTGAGGGGGGGCTACCTTGCTTCTCTTCTACTTCTCTCTTATGGGGGGGTCTTTTTCCTTACTTGGGGTTTTTACCTTCTCATTCTTCATTGAGAGCATTTCTATTTTGTATTTCATCTCTCTTTTGAGGGGGAGTTTTGTCCCATGAGGTTTTCTCCCTTTCCTCGCTTGTGAGAGATTTCATTGCATTGATTGCATTATGTGTACATGGGTACCTAACATGGCCTAGTAGCCGGGACCCATCTTGCATTGTTTGCATTTGTGCACTACTCCCTAAGTTGCACTTAAGGGGGGGTGTTGGTGTAATTAAATGTCTTGTACCTTGTCCTAGGTCATAATTACACCTTAGTTAAGTTTACTTAGGGACCACATAAGAGGTTGTTGGAGAATTTCCACTTTTGGTGGACTTGACATGTTATCACCTCATCATTTCCACCTTTTGTGGACACATCATGTGATTATCTCTCCATCTTTGGTGGAGTGATAAGTTTTACTAGTTGTCTCATGTCATAAGATTCTGACACTTGTCATAATCTTATGCCCTTCTATGTTCTCACCTTGGCTATTTAACCAAGGGCTCTTTCTCATTTGTAATCAATCATAATCAGTCATATCATATTAATGACATTGAATACATTTTATTCTTGTCATAATCTTTCTCTCTTTCTTGTGCTTTCCATTTGGTCCATAGATCTTGGGTGGCATCCATAGCCAATTCTAACAGAAATTGGTAGTTTTGCATGTTGTAGGAGCCTTTCATGTTGAGGAGAATATTTTCATGAATTCTTATTCCTTTCATTTTGAGAGGACTAAAAATTGGCTTAGAAATTTTATGTCAAATGGCATACATGTTGAGTATTTATGATAGTTGCATTGGTAGGTGAAGTTGTATGCCTTGCTTGTTCTCCATATTCAGTTGCATGTATGCAATGATCATGGAGGTGACACATGGAATTATTTGGCACCCATATTTCCCATCTATAAATTGGTGTTGTGTTAGAGCATTTTTGAGGTTACAGGTTGAAGATTGTTGACATGTTGATATGTTATTGGAAGTGCTCTAGATTCTTGTTATAGTGTGAGACTCCTCAAGAGCATTGCTTTGACATTGTATTTTAACTATTGCTATTGGTGATAATAAAAATTAGCTAGGTTTTTGGAGCATGGATTTTTTGAAAGGATTTTCCCATGTAATCATTGTGTTATGGTTTGCATTGTTTATATGTTATTTATATTTTGAATGTGCATATATTTTGTAGCTATAACTATTTAAGGTTTTTAAAATAAATTGGTATACCTCTCCCCTACTTAGGTTGGTGTAGGAAGATACTTTTGCTCACCTATATTCCTTTCAAAAATATGAAATAAAATAATACATAAGTTACAATATTTTGGTGTCTTTGGTTCTCAACAAATTTCATACATAATTTTGAATGAAATTTCTCAACCTTTAGGTTAGAAATAGAATATCCAAACCTTAGTTTGAACAAAGAACATCAAAGCCTTTACAAAAAGAAATTTATTTCCGTTATAGAAGAAGAAAAAATCCTCAACAAGATCTAGTGGTTTAGATAAAATTTACAAACAATAGTAATCAAATAGAACCATTAATTTTTAAATGTTGTATATAGAAGAAGAAAACATCCTAAACAAGATCTAGTGGTTTAGGTAATGGAATAGATGTTTGATAACACATTTAAAGTCCATAAAATCACATTCCTTATAAATTTGACCATTTAAGCACTAAATAGAAGTTTGTGGGAAGGGAAAGGACATCAAAAGGTTGGAATATTAGGTTTGGATATCTAATAGTCCCTTATAATTTTTTATTTGTGCAAACATTTAGATATTTAAAATCTTCAACAATAAATAGTACAACCTAACTTGCAAATAACATAACTTTAGATCACATGAAATTAATCCATCATTTAAATTTGAAGGACATTCACTATGATCAAGGGAAGAAACAAGACAATAAAATAGAAATAAAAATAAAATAAGGTTTCCACATTCTTCTAAAAGAAAAATAGATATGCATTCAAAAGGAAAAATAAATAATGGAATAAATAATGACTCTATTGAAGAAATTTTCTATATTTTTTCAATGATAAAATAATGTTAAGACCCAAGATCTCGATTTTCATAGACCATACTAGAAGCATAAAGGAACAACCATAAAACATGCTCAATATTAGCACCACCTTATAAATCCAAGAAACTCAATTATGCAAATGTTAATTAATTAATTTCCTTGGAGTATGTTAAAAGTTTTCATTGTAAACTAAAAATTGAGCTATTTAAATTTGTTTAATGTTTTAAACTACTCATACATTACCTAGCTACTAGTTAGAAATCTATAACCCCAACACAGTTATTATTGTGATTATGCTCATGGCATAGCTATACTCTCAATCAAGTGTCCATATCCTTGGTAGAGCTACATAAATCCTTCAACTAGTTAATATTTATGATATCCTTTTTATTTCTCTTTTTTAAACATATTTTTAAGGATATTTGAGGATCTTATTATAAATTTTAAGAAATGAAGGTTGTTTCTAGGTTGAGAATGACAACAACAATAAATAAAAATTGCTAGATTTTTTCATTAATACATAGTTGTAATATCCAAGCCCAATAATCAAGAAAATTAAGGTGTGCACATGATATATATGGTTATATACAATATTTCAAAGTGTACATAACATAAAAATTTAATTTCATGGGTTTAAAAACAATTGAACATTCATATTCAAAATTGCAATTTAGATTTTATCTCTCTTTTATCAAAGGAATAATTTAGTTAGCATTTTATTAGCAATATTCCACCACTAGCACTTGGAAGCTATTGGTGTTTCTAGTTGATTATTTAGCCTCCTCTAAAGATTAACCAAGTATTGTGATTAAGGATAATAGGAGATTGGACAACAAACAAAAAACTATTTATTGGTGACATTTTTCTTTGCACTTTAAGCTCTACAAAAACTAGGTGGTACCCCTAATGATATTATTTAGATCATTTTCATTTGATAGATAATAATATCTAGCAAATTATCTCTCATACATAAATGATAAAAAAATAATTAGAAATCATGAAGATTACAATATACTTGTAGATCAAGCTTCTCACAGGACTATCACCAATCAAAGATTAGAGGCAACATGACCACTATCAAACTCTCAGAATACATCACAATAAACAACCATAATAGAATGCCCTCATATAATAAGGTTTCCTTCTAGGGAAAGACAAGCCAAAAAAATATCTACCATTAGATTTGAGACTTAATGATGAATGTCCAAATTTACAATAATAAAATTTACATAAAATGTGGCTTTTGAGGGTCAATACCCTCGAACCCTCATCGGGGTGTGCGACCCCTAGACCCTTGCCAAGGGGATGAGCCCCCTAAACCCTATAGAAAGGTACTTCCCTAAAACCTCCACACTCACCTATCAATAGTAAACCTTTTGTAATTGCAAGGTTGAGACACTTTTCCCAACACCATGTTTCATAAGAGAGAAAACCTAACAATAGACAATTTGGCTAAAGCAGTCAAAGTGAATATTGAAATGATATAGTCTATCTATGAACCTCTAGTAAAATTAGTCACCTAAGGAATTCCTAACCAAATTTATAGGATAAATATCTAATTTAACTCACCACATCCATGTCCAAAATATAGTTCTTATTTTGAATTATTCAATACCCACTCAAGCTAGGGTCTTGCGTCCTGGATCTGCAATTTTTGAAGCACCATCGAGAAGTTAAAATTTATTTCTACCTTCTCATGATTTAGTTATTACCAATGCACAAGAAGAGGAAATAAGAGAATTAACTAAATAAGGAATTTTTCCAATGAGGTTACCTACCTCAAAAATGAAAATATTGAATTAAAAAATTCCCAACACAAAAAAAGTTCCCTAAATTGAACAAAATACGGAAATCTTTGACAAACAATGACAGATTACCTGTTGCAAGTATGGAGGTGTTGTCATTGATGTCAACAAGTTGGTGTTTTCATTGATTTCAACTGTGTTGATGAGGGTTGTTGCATGATATAGATGTTGACAATATTGAGAAAATTTTGAAAAAGAGGGAAATAGTTTGTGTGCATGTATAGTTGAGATATTGAGGAAGTGTGGTGAGTACATGAAGCTATCTTTATGTTGGAGTGTCTGGAGATGTTTTGGAATGAAGTTATGTGCTAAGATGGTGTCTCTAGTACTTGGTTTCCAAATGCTTTTGAGAAAATTTAATAAACAGTGAAAATAGTCTTGCACAAGTGTTTAGAATGTGCTCCAGGATGTGCTCCACGTTTCTTCTATGTTGATTCTATTCCTGTGTAGATATGATATGTTGTTCAAGGTTTTCAATATTTTCTATATCCAAAGTTTGGGTTTCTGGATCATTTTGTAGAGTAAGATATGTTCACTAGTATGTGAAATTCGTATTCAGTATTATATGTTGCGGTCTGTGAGAAATTTATTTGCTCCACATTTCTTTATAGTTGAGCTTCTGGTTATGCGGATTTGGTAAGTTGCTTATGTTTATATCTTTCAAAATTCAAGTTTGTTCTTGATTTGGTGCAGTAAAGTGTGTTTTTCATTTGTCAGTGTGTCATGAGGTTAACTGGATGTTTTGGGTTGAAGTACTTCCATGATGCAAGTTTGGATGAATTCTTTGTTGGATCTCAGGTAGTTCGTGGATTGTTCTAGATTGTATAAAAGATTTTTTTGTGGTCTATGTGTCATCTTGATCAAATGGGAAGCATTTACTTAATAGTTTTATGGTGTTTAGCATGGGTATCGACCGACTTGGTGTTAAACACTACATGTGAAGCCATTTCAAAGTTTGTGGAAGCGCTTTGAGGTGTGTTAGGACATATCTAGGTCCTAACTAAGGATTTACATGGTTTTCCTTCATTCCTATCCACCGTAGGAATGTTTGGGTGCCAACCTAATTTGAAATTGTAAATGTAAAGGATGTGTTGCCGACCTTTGAGAAGGTTTTTAAGGTTTAGGATGGTATAAATAAGAGTGGTGTTGTTGGAAGATCTAAAGATAGATGTGAGTAATGAATGTGGTGCTAATTATAGAAGTGTAGATGCAAATTTGAGGAAAGTAGTGCAAACTTCAAAGTATTGGACTTCTAAAGGTAGTGAGTTGAAGGCATCCTTAATCTTTCAATCTAGGCTGCAAGAGTGTTGGAGTAATTGTGGTGGATCCCTTGTTGCATTGAGATAATGTTCTTTGTGTAACATTTCTTTTCTATCTTCTTTTCATATTCTAAGTAGCGAGCTTTGGTTGTGATCCCTATTGGACAGTGTGTCCTATTCTGGCAGTGAGCCCTTGTACCAATTTTAAAAATTACTTATATCGTGAGCTAATCCTCAATCTGGTTTTTCCCTCATTAGGATTTCCACATAAATCTAGTGTTCTTGTGTGTATGGTGTTGTTTCAATTTTTGTTATTTACATTTCATGATTAATCACTATAACAAAATAAGGGTTTAATAAATGCTTGTGGATCTATTTACTGTTGCGGGTTTTTGACGTTTTGATTTGATACAATTGATTCAGCCCCCCTATCAGTGGTCTTTTTCATTCAGCATTACCATATCCATTAGATGAGAAAAGTTAAAATGACTACAGACCACCTAGAAAGATCAAATTAGCATATGTTTCTCTCAATATTTGGTGTAGACTATATAATATTTAAGTGTATGTACTATAGGTGTTTGTCTTAGAGTAGCATTTGATATCTTTCAAAGATAATTCCAAAATGTAGAGGTAGTTCAAGAGCCTAGTACATCAACAATATATGTGAGTTTCATTTGATTATGATTTGTTATGATGGTGGAGAGTTATGTATTCCTCTTGAAGGAGACAATGAGTTAGATAGCAATATGGATGAAGCTTAGGCATATTAGCCATATCAAAGGGAAAAAATTATGAATTGAGGAGTAACAAACCAAGAAGGCCATTTACTACCTCTCTTCCTCCTATAACTATTAGACACATCCTGATCCAAAAGCCAAGAACAATCAAGTACCTTCTAAGGTAGTTGTGCTTTCTTTCTTAGGTCTATCTTCTTTTAATTATCAAGGTAAATTCACATGACAGGGAGAGAATGGATGGTATTAGGTTGGGATCTTATATTGCATAGTAAATTAAGAAGATTAAAGTAAGTATTCCCGTTGCCCAATTAATGAAAGTGTTAAAAGTGAAGAATTTTTTTCTCTAGTC
>VDFB02342550.1:0-10781 GCA_007258455.2 Sequoia sempervirens | reverse complement strand
GAAGCTTCTGCCCATAAGAAGGCTTGCAAATCTTGGTCATGGATCATGGCTTTTGCTGCTTCCACGATCGTCCTATTCTTCCTTTCTGCAACACCATTTTGTTGAGGATTATACGAAGCACAAAACTCCCTCTTGATCCTTGTTTCAACACAAAAATTCTGAAAACTGCCAGAGGTGTATTCTCCACCATTATCAAATCTGAGGACCTTAATTCTTTTACCAAAAATATTCTCTACCAAGGCTTTAAATTCCTTAAACCTTCCTAACACTTCCTCAAACTCTTTAGTTTTCAAAATAAATCCAAGTCTTCCTAGAGTGGTCATCAATAAAAAGAACATAATACAAGAATCCACTAAGACGGAACATACATAGGACCACATAAATCAGAATGAATAAGGTCTAAAATACACTTAGATCTATTTTCTCTACTATGAAAAGGAGCTTTTATATTCTTACCCAAAGCGCAACCCTTGCAAGTACCTTTGTGCTCTTGGTTGAACTTAGGAAGACCCGTTACCATCTTCTCCATGATAGGTAAGGCTCAGAAGTGTAGGTGAGCCAATCTTCGATGCCAAAGATCACAAAGACTTGAAGAATCATGGACCAACGCTTGTAGAGGACGCATGCAAAGCCTGTAAAGACTTTCATGTCTAACTCCAATTACTTGAGCATCCTTGAAGCTAGAATTCTCCATCCACAAAAGTACTTAGCCTTTGGAGAAGGCAACTTGATATCCTTTATCTTCTAGGGCTGAAATTGAAATGAGATTACGCTTGATTCCTAGAACATAAAGAACATTACTCAAATAAAGTGTGATGTCGGAATCCAAATGAAGTGTAGAGGTCCCAATCCCTTTCACGGAGTAGCTAGCATCATCTCCAATGATGACTTGTTCAGATGAATCTCTCTCCACCAAGCTTGATAAGTGCTCCTTGAAACTAGTGATGTGTCGAGAAGCACCATTGTCGATCAGCCAAGTGTTGGTGTTAGTGGGCACATTGCTTGACAATGTCGAACAAAACAAATATTCACATGTATCCTTCTGTGGAGAAGCATCATCAACATCTGCAACGATGGCCTGTTGCTTAGGTCTAGTTGGACAATGCTTAGCAAAGTGGCCATACTTATCACACCTAAAGCATTGAATCTTGGACAAGTCTCTTTTTCTTGGAGCACCATCATTTCCCCTATTTCGATTCCTCTTGAAGAATCCCTTCTTTCCATCCTTGCCCTTCTTCTTCAAAGCTTGGGAGGCGAGAACATGAATCTCTTCATTAGATGAACCTTGACCAACACCTCTAGCCACCAATCTTGACTCTTCTTGAATGCAATCAGCCCTCAAGCAATCGAACTTCGGAAGTTTGGATCTTGCACTGATTCCTTGAATGTATGACTCCCATGATAATGGAAGACCATTGAGAGCAAGCATTGTTAGATCTTTATCATCAACTACATGACCAATTGTAGAGAGCTGATCTCTCAATTCCGAAATCCTCATGAAGTAGGCAATCACTGTTTCTGCTTTTGCCATCTTCACATGGTGTAGTTGTTGCTTCAATGCAAGAGTTCGGCTGGTGTTGTTGATTTCGTACATTTCCGCGAATGTCTTGAACATCTCCCTTGCAGTTTTCAACTTGGAGACAATTGGAACAATGTGATCCTTGACGGAATCAACCAACACATTCTTCGCTTTGATGTCTTTCTTCTTCCATTGCAACTTCTCTTCTTCCTTTTTAGGTTGGGGAACTTTGGTCTCCACAAACTCTGCCAAATCATTCTCCTCCAATGTGAGCATGATTCTAAACCTCCATGAAGTGTAGTTTGACACTCAAGTCTATCTTCGATCTTCAATCCATTCACCATCTTGATTGATGTAGAGATAGACAAAGAATTAAGACAAAGAGAAAAGAGTATCGCTGTAAATCTGATGACGATCTTCTCAAACCCACTCTAATACCATGTTAATTTTAGTGATCAGATTAACATGCACAGAAATTAATTCAAAACTTGAAACAAAACACAGCAGATACCATGGGAAAACCCTCCTCTTGAGGGAGAAAAATCCAGCCAATAATATCTCTCATATTATTGAGTCTTCAAAATGAATGATACATATACAATAGGCCACTCAAAAGGCCAGCACACAGCATCACAGACTAATGCAAATATAGACTGAATGAATACAACTCTCTAATGATTATCTCAGCCTTCTATATAATTCTCAAATCGCTCTTGAATGGATACGCATATGATGAACTTTGAACTGTATGAGAATGAATTGAAGTGCGAAATGAATGGATGGTCATTTGTGAACAAATGAAGTCATATATATATCAAATGATAGAAGAGACAACTTTTCAAGAACAAAGTCGGCTGACATAGAGATATTATAAAATGCAATAACAAGAGGTCAGCCTTTCATAGAAACATGTGCTTCTTCACAAGTCTTCAAGTCAGCCTCCAATAATGCCTTTTCATTTGGACGCAACCAATGAGAAGAAAGTCGGCACATATATGAACTTGTGCCAATTAAGAATATGAGCTCTATAAATTAAATAGCTCTCAACCTATTATTTAATTTATTCAATCAAGAACAAATAATGTGCTGGAAGAATACGACTGAAGTTGAATATAAACATCAACAAATTATTTAAATATTATTCAAGCCAATAAAATATTAATATCTCCTTTAATATTTAATATTTCATCATACCGTTTGAAACTGGGGTCAATTCTGCAAAGCTCAATACAACCAAGTGCCTTACTAAAAATAGTAAGGGTCCCTCTCAACCAAACTCAGGCTTACTATAAATAGTAAGTATAGCAAGCGGGCCCCTGGAGACACCAAACGAAAGCCAGATTTGAAAATCACTAAACTTCGGAGAAGATACAAGCCTTAGCTAACCAAGACTCTGCCTCAGAAGAGCCTCTAATCATCTGTATTAGCCTACGGGAGTCAGTGATAGGCTAAACCATCGGCAAACATGACCATGCTAAAAAGGGGACATTACATCATCCGACCAAGATAGCTCTCTGATTCCTTCATCAAGGACGCTACTCCCTTCAGAAAAGGTTGAACACACCCCATTTCACTGATCCCCACCCTCAACATTAGGGACATTGCCCTGCACCACCCCAGAAGCGAGTACTTCATCAGTTTCAATGTCCCTGTGGGTTACTTTTGAATCTGAGCAATTAAGTTTCTTCATCGGCCCATTCCTATCCACACCATCCTTTTCCATCGAATAATGATGGGGAGAAGCTTCTTTCCACCATGATGCCTGATTATCCCTTTTGCATTTGGAACAATGCTCTGCAATATGCCCAGTTTTAAAACAGTATCTACACCTAAATGGTAAACCTTCATAATCCAACTACTGTTCCCACACCCCACCAAAATACTTCAAAGAAATAGCGGCAGGCAAAGCCTTTGTGATGTCCATTTCTACTAGAATAAGAGCATATGTCGTGTGCAGAAAATTGGTAGTATCTTCATCAACATCCAAAAATTTCCCCAATGCATTGCCTAAAGTTTCAAAACAAGGATCTAACCAAAAATGAAGAGGGAAATAAGGTAATCTTACCCAAATAGGAACCATCCCAAATGTTTCTGTGTTGGGGTTAAAAGCTGGGTGCCACGGTTTTAGTAGTAACAGGGGCTTATGTTCCTAGCTCCATTGATAATCACAAAGCACAACACTCCTGTCCTTTTCATTGTCAAACACAACCACAAAGAAATCCTTTGCATTAGGGTAAATCTGGACACCACCCACCAATATTGGGCTCCAATGCTTTGAAATCCACTTATTAAGCTCTCAAGACCCGACCAAGACCCTCTAAATCGGCCAATAAGCCCTAGCTCTGCAAAATATTTCTTATTTTCTACAACTTCAATCCCTAAATCCCCATCAAGGGAAACCAATGGGATGCTGTCTACACAGGACAACAGCATAAGTTCCGATTCCGAAGGCTTAGACGAAGTGGCAACGCCTTGCCCTTGAATCAGATTCCCACTGTCCAAGCCCTTCCCAACGCCATGCATATTGACTCTCCTCGGCGACCATGCCTGGGCATTAGAAACCCCAATTGTGGCTAGCTTCCCACCATTCCTCCTTGTGCGAACCAAAGTGGATAAACTTCCACCCAAATGCGAGGATGGCCTACCATTCTGCACAACTGCCGCGTATGGATGACCCCCAACGCCGACAAGATTAGCACAGCGGAAAGCGTTACCATCACCTTTGAAATGAACCCTAGCTGCAGCCATCGCAGTAAATTTGAAATTATTGGACCCACTTAAAATATTATTAATTATTTCCCCTTTTTTGTTTCTTTTTCATTTTGAGCCTATAGAAAATAAAGATAGGCTAAAAGGGTCTTCTCCTTGGCTCTATTTTGAAAAATGGGACATGACATTAAGTCCAACATGTATAAATTTGTTTCAATTTAGTGTGCTTAGATGATTGTGAATATTTATATCTACCGTTTTAAGATTTAATTTTTTGGCACACCATCTGTGCAGTCTATGCCAAACTATCATCAATTTCCTCTTGTTGAACAAATTGTTGTCTTCCTAAAGACAACAAGCTTTAGTTTCTGCAATAATTTGGGCTTGTTACAAATAGAGTTCATCTATAATAATATTTTATTAAGCTCTGTTGCTCTGCTGGCAGACTAAATCATTAAGCCTCTATCTATGATCCTGTGCCAGGAGATGTGTTTCCTTAGCTTACCGATATGTTATGATGCCTTATTGATCAGGTGATATGGGTGCCGGGAAGCTTTGAGATCCCCTTGGTTGCACAAACTGTGGCTAAGTCAGGGAAGTATCATGCAGTGATATGCATTGGAGCTGTGGTATAGATCTTTCTCACTGCTTTATTTTCTTTTTGCTCATTAGATTGGAGAATCAGTGATTTTACTTGCTTTAAATGTGTATATTAGGTTCTATTTGTCTTGATTGGAAACTAGTTTAGCCATAAGTTTGATGATTGGATTTGCTTTAAATGTCAATATTCTTTTCATCTTTTATAGGAAACTATGTTAGTCATAAGTTTGATGTTGTATTTGCTTTTACCCATGTATGTTGCTGAAAATTTTGCCTCAGAGAATATCAGCATAACTTTTTTTGCCATGGATAATTAAAAATTTCCATAAAAAGGATAGTAATATATTTACAATTTCAGAACTGATAAAAAATATCCTACAAATTAAATTTGTGGACAAATTTGGATAATGTGAACTCCCTCTGCATTCTTTGTATACTTGCAAGGGGTTTAGTCACATTATTAGATGTTTTGCTTATCTGCTTGAAGAATCTATTTTCTATGTTCCCTTTAAAGCATGGTTCCTGAGGGGCAGCCTCGAAAAAGCGGCGGGTCTGAGGCCCGAGGGGCGTCCCAGAGGCCAGCGGGGACGTCGGCGTCCCAGCGATCCCAGATCCCTCGCCGTCCCACAGGCGTTTCCTTCCTGAGGGAGTCTTCTGAGAGTGCCTCCGCGTCTCCAAGTTTCCCGCGTCCCCTAAGTCCACTTATTAAAATAATGATTTTTTTTTTAAATTTTATGATTTTCATTTATCATAAGACATGAAATATTTTAAAATTTTAATATTATATTACTATAATTAAAATTTAAAATATAATATATTATTAATTATTAATTTATTATATGATTAAATTTTTATGACTTAAGTCTTAAGAGTTAAGACTAAATGAATTTAATGAAATTTCTTTTTCACCGAGCATTTTCATTTTTCATTCTGTGCGACTGTGTTGGCGAGTGGCGGGAGATTGAGAGTGAGAATCGGAGCCCTCTGAGAAGCAAGAACTGGTTATTCAACTGATTCAGCTTCAAGCGAATTTGACCAAGTAGGTTTCCGTTTTTATTTTTTTAATATTTTATTTGTTTTCATTGTGTAATGCGGAATGCCAGAGTCCAAACCCGACACACGGGAAGGGCATTAGAATTTAGAAATAATTTTAAAATTTAAATGTCTGGCCGTCTTTGCACCCGCAGTCACTGAGCTGTGTGGATTTTATTTTTTAAATGTCTGGCCGTCACGGGAACTCTGGAACAGATGCCTCAAAGAGGTGTCCGCTCATGGACTGCGACCAGTCCATGAGCGGACACCTCTTTGAGGCATCCGTTCCACATTTCTAATCTTTCCCGTGTGTCGGGTTTGGACTCTGGCATTCCGCATTACACAATGAAAACAAATAAAATATTAAAAAAATATTTTAAAATTTAAATGTCTGGCCGTCCTTGGAACTGTGGAACGGATGCCTCAAAGAGGTGTCCGCTCATGGATTGGTCGCAGTCCATGAGCGGACACCTCTTTGAGGCATCCGTTCCACAGTTCCAAGGAGCGGACACCTCTTTGAGGCATCCGCTCATGGACTGTCATGGGGTGCGCCTAAATTAAAAATTAAAAATTTTAATTTTTTTATAAATTTAATTAAAATTTGATTATGCGGCATGGCTCTTTGTGCTCTGCAAAATGTGGAAGCACAGGCAAGGAATGTGAACTGTTTACAGTTTGACAGAAAATGTGGAAGCACAGGCAAGGCATGTGAACAGTTTGACTAAAAAATCAGTCAAACAGTTCACATGCCTTGCCTGTGCTTCCACATTTTCATTTTAAATTTTTAATTTCAGTCAAACAGTTCAATTATGAATTATGTGACTGTCAAACAGTTCACATGCCTTGCATGTGCTTCCACATTTTGCAAAGCAAACAGTTCACATGCCTTGCCTGTGCTTCCACTTTATAGGTCTGATTTTTAATTTTTTTTTTTACATCGTAGGTCTGATTATTTTTTATTTTTTAACATTGTTTTTGCAGCATCATCATCATAATGAGTTCACACTCACAGTCACACAATAGAAGTGATGATGAACCAGACATTCAAAGTGTTAATGATTCATCAGATGATCCTGACTTTCAAATAAGAGGGGAGGCTGAGGGTGAAGTTCAACCACAAGTACAACATGGCTCAGCCTCAAATACTCAAACTACCACAAGTTCCATTGGTAGTAAAAATAATAGCTGCCCTTCAGAACTCCTTCAAGAATGGGCCAAGGGCCCCTTTGATCCAAATAAACCTTTAAAACAATTTGCATCCAAGGTAGCAGCAAAGCCTGGGGCAACTGGGGGCACTAGATTATGGAAGTGTCACATGTGTGAGCTTACATGGTTTGGGAGCATTACAAGAACTAATGCACATTTTCTTCTTGTTCGAGGCAAAGGTGTAGATGTATGCAAAGCTGTGGCAAATAATTTGAAGTACAGGGCTGAAATTTTAAAATTATGGGGTTGTAGTGAGGATGAAGTGCCTACATCTGCTACATTGCAACGTAAGAGTATGGGTGATCAGATTTCAGCAGTGTCTACTTCTATTTTGCAAAGTCAAAGGCCACCAAATCCGTTCAGTTCAAGTGCAGCAGAGCCTAGGGGGAAACGTAAGATGGCATCTTCACAACCTTTAGCAAGTTTATTCAATGTGCAGGCAAAGGATGAGGCAGATGATGCCATTGGCAAATTCTTCTTTGCCAATGGCATTCCATTCCACGTGGCTCGCTCTCCTTATTATAAGGAAGCTGTGTCAAAAATAATAAGGGCAGGACAATCATATGTGCCACCAGGGGAGAATAAATTGAGGACAACAATCTTGGATCAAAACTATTCCAAGATTAATATTTTGATGGAGAAGATGAAGAGAACCTGGGTCACAAGTGGATGCAGCATAGTCATGGATGGGTGGACGGACATTAGGCATCGTCCACTCATCAATATCATCGTCACATCTGTAGCGGGCCCTTATTTCCTTAGGGCTATTGATTGTTCAGGGCATAGCAAGGATGCCCATTATCAGTTTCAGATCCTCAAGGATGCTGTAGAGGAGGTTGGGGCCACAAAATGTGGTGCAGGTAGTGACAGATGCGGCCCATGTGTGCAGAGCTGCAGGGAGGTTGATTGAGGCAACCTATAGACATATTTTCTGGACTCCTTGTTGTGTGCATGCTATGAATAATGCACTTAAGGACATGGGTAAAATCAGCTGGATCAAATCTATTGTCAGTGATGCTAGAGATGTGCAGATGTTTATCTGCAACCATCATCATTCACATGCACTTTTCAGGTCCTTCTCCAAGAAGGAATTCCTAAAGCCTGTAGAGACTCGATATGCATCATACTTTATTCTCTTGGAGAGGATGCTTGAGTTGCAAGAGCCATTGCAACTAATGGTAATGACAGCAGAATGGAACAGATGGCCTGAGTCGAAGACACAGCAGGGATTGAGGGTTAAGGAGGTGGTGAAGAATGATGTCTTTTGGGCTGATGCCAAGTATATTGTCTCCATCATTGAGCCAGTCTTCAAAGTTATTAGATTTGGGGATTCTAATGCACCTTCCCTTGGAGAGGTATACGAGTGTATTGATTCCATGCTTGATCAAATGAAGGCTAAAGTGCGAGAGAAGGACCCCACAATGCAATTCTACACCGAGCATATTTATCCAATCATTCAGCATAGATGGGAGAAACTCAACACTCCCTTACACATGGCTGCCTACGCATTGAACCCAAAGTGGTATGTGCCACGTCCCGGCAGAATGACACCTATGGAGGATGTTGAGGTGAAGGAAGGGTTCATGAAGGCCATTGACAAAATGTATGATCCTATAGAGGCCAGCTTGCTTCGTACTGAGTGGACAAAATTTGCTACTCTTTGGGGATATTCAGAGGCAGCCAAAGTAGATTTGGAGACTATGTCACAGGAGGACCCCAAGTTGTGGTGGACTATGCATGGGCCTAGATCTTTGATTACTACTCTAGCTATTCGTTTGCTGTCCCAGGTTTCTAGTTCTTCTGCTTCTGAGAGGAACTGGTCCACTTATAACTTCATCCACTCTGTTAAGAGGAATAGGCTCACTTCTAGGAGGGCAGAGAAGCTTGTGGCTGTCCATAGTGCCTTACATCTCATTGATCGCAACACAACTACATACAAGGAGAGTCCAGCAGCCAGATGGGATGTAGAGCCAAAAGAGCCAGCACAGATAGATGAGGATGCTACACAGACAGGGCTGGTTGGTATTGGTTTAGATGAGCTTGAGCATTTGGGGTCCTCGTCCGATGGTTCCAGTGATGAGGAGATTGACATGGAGATTGGAGTTGGAGTCAGAGATGATTAGATCATTAGAGGCATCAGGCCATTAGCTATTTAGTATTTACTATTTTGTTTTTGAAGTTTGAACACTGTTGTGTTGATAACTTGATAGTTGATACTTGATTGTAATTATGAATCATGACTATGAAATTTTGAAATTCAAATTATGAAACAACTAGTTCTCGTTCCAATCACAATGTCTATTAAGTTACAAGTATATTTTCATTGTTTCAATGTTCACTAGTTCAATGAAATCATTGCAATGTGTTTAAACTCTAAAATTTACTTATTCCTTAGGCTTTTACAGTTATACATCTTTTTATAACTAATTTTTCAAGTACTATATGTATTTCAGTGCGCCGCCCCCCCGCCGCCCCCCCGCCGCCGTCCCCAAACTTAGGGCCCGCGCCCCCGAAACCCGTCCCCTGCCGTCCCCCCGTTCCCGTCCCCGAAACTTGGGCAGACTGTAACAAGGCAGAAATAAATTTCCATAGCAAGTGTGTTTGGGGTTACATTTAGAAGCTCAACCTCTTAAAAGTTTCAGGGTGTCCTTGGAGGGATCCATGAATGCTTCTTCCTAAGCTTATCTCTATCCATTTGTCATCCGTAACAACTGAACTGTTAGAATTGCTTCTGTCATGTTCAAAGGTACATTGGTGAAAAGCCTCTTACTTTCCAGAAGTTTAAAAGCCAGATGGTTTCTTGGATGATTTAAATTTTATCCTTCAGGGCATGCAGACTTTTGCTCTAAATTTGAGATAAGTGGATCAATTGTTGTATGATAAAGTTGCAGTTCTGTTTAGTGTTATAGAAGTGATTGATTAGTAAATACTAAATATAGCACATTGGATGTGAATGGGATGAAAAGTGTAAAGTACTGGGTCTTGACCTTGTAGTTTCTTCAGAATCTCAGATATTAAAGATCCTCATCGGTGAGGATGAATCTTACATTAATTTCCTTCACATAACATGCATGCATGTAGTTGTATGTGCATATATAGATGTATTCATGTTTGCTCTATGCTTCTGCATTAAATACACATTATCTATACATTCAATTCTGTTTTCAAAATAAATGAGGAGATTGACCTATGGCTTATTCAGGTAAGAGGTGCTACTACACACTATGAAGCTGTGGCGAATTCTGCATCATCTGGAGTACTTTCAGCTAGTCTGAATTCAGGTTGGTAGTTTAACATGTTACATATTTGTCATTTTCATTGATTTACTGCTTCCTTTTATCATAAGCTATTTTGGTCAATAATTTTCTTGTGGAAAATGTATTTAATTGTCCATGAAGATTTGGGAGTACTTATTTTATGTCTTCAACCTGATAATATACATACATATATGCTAGGGTAAGAGAATAGTTTAGAAGAAAAGATGTACAAAATTGACCTGAAGGTCAGCATACTTGAATAGGGCAGCCAGACTATGGCCCTGCATTTACTGCCTAAATAAATAAATCCATAGCTTTATAGAATCCAAGGTAGACTGAACATTCAAGTTTTGTGGATTTATGCGTTCTATTAGAGCAACTAATATAAGTGGGAAGGTGGAGCTATTTCCTTTGCAGCAAGAGAGAGTCCAAAGATTGGGTAAGAAGGACAAGAAACA
>VDFB02342549.1:0-19499 GCA_007258455.2 Sequoia sempervirens | reverse complement strand
TAAGGGTTGGCTACCCTTTAGAGAATTCTAGGGTTCAGCTAGAAAAAAACACCAACAAAAATGGTGACTCTGGTGGGGATAAAATTTTCATTCTATAAGTCATAGATTGCTGTACTAGAGAGTCAACTGGTGTGATAAATTTGAACATCTTAAATTCAGATATCATAAAATTCTTGAACTTGGTGAAAGATTTAGTAGTAGAAAAGCTTGAAGGATTTGATGATGACTAAACTATTGGAGCAAACTAAGAATGAGATTTATTTTGAAGATACTCCATCTTATTTAAAGTATAATCCTCTGTGAAGAGAGGTGGTAAATCTGACTCGAAGAACTTGATAAAGAATACAACAAAGCTTTAGATATACAAGTTTCAAAGTCAAAGGTGAATGGCTGCTTAGAAACTTAAGGTATTCTAATGAACCTGAAAAAGTATTATCACATTTGTAAGTAGTTTGTGAGGATTTTCAAGATTTCTAATATGAATGGTTCCCTATTAGGCGAATTGGCACTAGATAAGGGAATAATAGTGGTAATTTAAAGAATGCATTTTCAATTTAAATTTAAATTAGTGCACTCATAAAGAAGCATGATGTCTTGTAAGATTGTAAGTAAAATAGAAAGGAGTTCTTATTATAAAGGCTTAAGATCATAATTGAAAAGGGATTAAAATTTACTTTTGATAAATTTGACAAGGCTTGCGAAGTTAGAACAATATGCCCAGTCAAGTTGTACATCTGGATGTAAAATTGAATACAATAACACATGATGAGCACCCTTTGTCACATCAAAGTCTAGTTTTAGTGCTAATAGGTACAAAACTATAAATTTTAGTAATATTTGTGGTTTTCCAAATATTGTACCACCTAAGGTCAGGGATAAGGTACTAAATTTCAATGGAGAAAAGTATGAATCAACAATCAAACATTTGCAGGAGTTTGGGATTTGATAGGGGATTATGAGGTAAATCATGAGGATGTTCTTATAAAAATTTTTGTTCAATCTTTGAAGGATGATGCTAGAGATTGATTCTCATATTTTCAAACATTCTCTATAGCTTCATGGAATCAGTTTAAGATAGCCTTTGTAGAACAATTTTGTGAAAGGGTAAATCCAAGTGTGGTAAGAAAAAACCTTAAATGTAAATCCATAAAAATGAAGATGCGCTAGTTCCTTCTTTTAATCTTGGATTTACAAAGGCAATAAGGGAAATTACAAAAATATAAGGAAAAATGATGTTGAGTGTTTGGTTGTATATCTTGGTGAATTTCATAGTAAGATGGGCTACCTATTAAGGGACAAAGAGCCTACAACATTATATCAGGCATATCAAAGTGTCATGGATATTAAGAATAATTTGAAATACTCAATGATGAAAGGATATATGGCTGCAAGTGTTGGTACCCCTAATGCACATCATGTAAATGAGATCCATGGATTAGATAATAGAAGTGATTGTCAAAATGGAAATTCTTCTGTTGCTATGATTTCTCCATCATCACAATATGTAGATCATTGTGAGCTCAAATTTGAATGTCAACAAAATTTGAGCAATGTTGATCAAATGTCTCATGTTCAAGAATTATATGAAATGAAGAGACACAATGGGGAATCACCATATGAACTATTTATGATATTTTTGGATGCTTTGATAGAAGTCCCTGAAAATTTAAAACCTCAAGGTTCACTATGCATTGATTTTTTTTTTAAATTTATAAATCTGGGCTAAGTACCTTGCCAAAGGAATTGAAGCCCCATAGCTTTGACCAAGTACCTAATTGGATAAAGATTGTGGAATCATCCAAATGTGGTTATACACAAAATATGGATTCCTAAAATGGAAATAACAACTATTCTCTTGAAAATGATCAAAAGACAGAGAAATTAAGTGAAAAGAATATGTTAGAAGATGAACATTGTGATAAACTCACAAGTAACACATATATAGGGCAACACACTAGGGATGAAGAAAGGGATACATGGGATGATAAAAAAGTAAATATGCATGAATTATTCTCTTGTGATATTTTAGATAGAGGTGAAGTAGGAAAGGTACAAGGTGTTATTCCATGTCATGTTGTGCCCAATGAAAACAATGCATGTGTTGTTAATATTTCATTACAAACAATTGATCATGAACTTGAAAGTGCAACCCTAAGCATTTACTCTAAAATTTTTGAACATGGTTTGTGTATTGATGAGTTCTCTTTGGATGGAGATCATGAAGAAGTTAAGGTTTTTGAATGCTTCTTTGAGAATTATAGCTACTCTTTTGAGGATGATTTAGAAGTATATCCATCACATTAAGGGTGCAATTATATAAATACTCATAATGTTATTTTTCCACAAGTGAAGGGAAAAATTGTAGATGATGAACACTTGGAATGTAATTTGGGTTGGTCATCAATCGAGTGTGTTAACTATGTGAGTGATGAGGAATTTGAAGATAAAGACATGTGTGTGTTCGGTATGTTGATCCTGAGAATCATATTAAATATGATAAAAACGCTGATAAATATGCTTATGACTCTACTACTCATGACTATTTATATGAAGTAGATATGGAGAATTCAACTACATATGAAGATGATGATGATGTACTCATGGATGAAAGAAGGGTTTCATTATTGAATGATTAGAATGTACATCATGAAAAGCACATAGATCTTCAATTAACATCATTATCAATTGAAAATATTGAAAGGTTTGTTGCTTTATCTAATAATGAATTTTTTAGAGTGTGAGTCAAATTTGTTAATCATCAATGATGTGATTGAAATTGAGAATTTATTTGTATGCTCTTCTAGTGATTATAATGATTTTTAACATAATGATGATGTGGAAGATTTAGGACTTCATGCTAAAGGTGTAGAAGCTTCTATGACAACAATGAGGGTGTGTCAGAACCCCTTATATGATGAACCCTTGCCAGTATGTGAGATGATAAATGACGATCCCTACTGGTGTAGGAACAATCCACTTTTTGTTGAAAATATTGATGAGTTCTGGGTAAGTGCTACTTACGAGTATGAAGGATACAACATAAATGTGATAGAAAGTAACGAAGACTAGGATAATGCTACGGGTGAAGAACTTGAAGGTTGAAATTTTATTGTCCATGAGGACAATATTGAATGCATTGCTAGTTTTGAGGAAGAGATAGATGAATATACTCATTTTTGTGGGGTACATGGTTATGTGCTTGGGAAAGTGGTTGAATTATCAACCACACATATGCAAGATGATGATGGCTATATTGATAAAGATGGAAACCCCTTTTTGAATAATCAATTGATGCACCCAGATAGGTGCATTGGACTTGAAAAAACATTGTTATATATTGTTGAGGAGAGACAATTTGATGAGTTTTCATACTATATTGATAATGCAAGATTGTTTGACCAATGTGAAGAGAAACCTAGGGGTACAAATAACATGAAGCAGGATGTCAGTCAATATGAATGTGCATTTGAATTCTTTGTTGGGGCCCCTGATCTTCTAGATCTTATCATGGAACTTTTTCCATATAACGTGGTTAACACTCATACATAGTAGAATGAAGATCCTCTTGAATTTGTATCTTTTTTCTTTGACACCTTAGGAGAAGTTGGGCCTAGCATACAATGAGTGTTTATGAATAATTTCAATTTGATGAGCAAATTGTATGTGATGCTACAACTAATGATCGGGTGGAATATGAAAGTTTTACTTTTCTAGCTTACTTGGATGAGCCTATGGTGCAACAAGTTGATGAACATTGAATTTTCATAGCAAGTGGAATTGATGATGTCAATCATGGTGATATTATTGCTCAAACATGCATAATTCACATGTTGATCCTTTGTTATTAGAGTAGGATAAGGTATTTTATAGAGGAAAGAACTACTTATATGTTTTGGGGGGCTATCAGGCCTCCAATTTGGAGAATGAAGCCTTAAAGGAATAAGAGAGGGTTTCTAGGATTGGAAATAAAAGTTACATTATGTATCCCTATAATCAATGCTCATCTTTTGTTGTTTTGTGTTTCTAGTTTTCATTCTTTTATGTTGGTCTGCTTCTACTTGAGATTCTAGATTCTTGCTATGCCCACAAGGTGCATACATCCCAAGTTGAAGCCACTGGTGGAACCCTAAATTTCATATTCCCACTGGTTTTATGAGCAATTTTGTGATTGATTCTACCTTATTATCCCTAGGGTCTAGGGTTTTATGGTTTCCATTTAATTCATATCCTTAATCCTCCTATTGGCTTATGTTTCTTCAATGACCAACTTCGTTAGGTAACTGGTTACTTAAGTGGCACCTCGTGGTCCTCACTATCATTTTTGTAACTGGCCCAATCACATCGATCACCTATTGAGCCTAGGAGGTCCCTCTTTAAAAACAACTGATGCCCGCGTGCACTTTATCACCACTTAAGTCTATAATTAGTGCCCCATTGCTCATCACATGTTCTTTTGAAACCACCCATGTCCATCCCATGATGAGCGATACACTATCCCTCATACTATGCCAAGTTCATCTCCCATCGCATGTTAAAATCTCACTGTTGGAAGGTAACCCGTGATGAGCGATGCAGTTAAGTATTTAACCCATCACTCACCTTAGCACTATTGCCGATTGTCTTATGCATTCTAATAGTGAACCCGTGACCATTGATGGGTGGAGTTAATACCCATCATGTGTGCTCAGTGCATCATGGGTAAAGATTGCTTGATGAAAAGTCAACAAGTGATGAGCGATGGGTTTTTGACGTTCGGTTAGGATCCTTCAGTAATTAAAAATAAAAGGGTGATATCTCATCACTAGATTCTAAGCCATCATTTGATGAGGTCCCAAAGTATAACTTCAAGATGTGATGAGTGATGTGATTTGGTTTATGGCCAAGAGCATCCCACAATTACCAAGATTTACGGTGAGCAAGTTGAGGATGATGGAGTAAGGATATGAATGGGCATGTGGCAGTTTTAAAGTGCCTCATCACTATTTATAAGTAGGGGCATTAAAGCAAGTGGTGATCCTTAATGAGCCTCGTTCATCAAGTTTTAAATCCTGAATGATATACGATTGAGATCTATTATGCAACATTTGATGTTTTTCTCACATGAGTGAGCCAGGGTGACCATTAAATGCAATTATCCTCTAATTCCCTTATTTAATGAGGATTTCCTATAGTTTTTTTGATCAACTGAAATTATCAAGGCAAAGAAACAATTGCTACAACTATTAGAGGATTAAGTTCTTAGTTTTGAATGAGGTATTACAAAGGTGGCCATGTGATATCTTCTTGTACGTAAGTGTGAATGCATGTTTGTAGTAGTGTTGTTATACCTCAGTAGTTCTTTGTGTCATCTTCTCTTCTAGTTGTTGCTATTGGGGTGTGTGCAAGAAGTTGAGTCTACTTTTTGGCCAAAAAGTGGAAGTGTTTTCCCTGATTTTCAGCATTTGACACATTTGACCTTAAAATTTGAAGCACTTAGAGATGGAATCTTTGAAAAAGTCACTAATCATAAAATGTAGTACTTAGAGTCTACTTTCCAAATATATAATTTATTTCCCTTAACAATTCCTAGATTGTACCAAATCTTAGCTCTCAATAGGCATTTCTTTAAAAACCACTCTGCTTTAAAGTCACTTTTTTTACCATACCATGCAATCGTACAACATCCATATTTTGACCTTAAATTCATCGTGATTTCTTTCTAACTTCTTTTGGGAAAAATATTTGTGACTCCACCGTAAGCTTTGTTTTCAATATTTTTTTGTAATTTTTTATTGAGTACTTTTTTTTGTTAATTTTTTATTAGGCATATTTATCGTTTTGAAAAATCGTTGTGTACGACACGCATAAGATGACCTTAACTTATCATTTTTTGAATTTTTTTGAATTGAAAAGAATTGTCTAAAGTTTGTTCTCATGCAATCCATTCGTCAAAATGTTATGTTGATCAAAAGTTATTAAAATATTTAAAAACCCTAATATTTAAAGTTTATGGACTAGTTTCATTAGAAATTAATTGAAAAATAGAAAAAATAATCCAATTGTAAAAAAAAAAAAAATATTTGGAATCTAGATTGTCTCATCTAAAAATGGCTTTTAATTTCGGCCAAAAAAAAATTCTACAAAAGTTTTAGCCATATGTCCAAAGCTCCAGATTCTTCTCTCGACATTGTTAGGACTTCAACTTGTAGGTCAAACCAGGTTGAAGGCCTAGGTTTAGATTCCTAATGCTTTTTCTGATCCAAAATACAAGGCAAAAAACTGCCCACAAAGAAAACCCAATTTCAATTTTTTGGAAACGGGATCCCGTTTTGTAAAGCGGGATCCCATTTTGGTTCTACAAAACGAGATCTCGTTATTTAAACAGATCATGTTTTCAAATGCCCAAAACTAAAAATTTTGATTTTGGAATTTTAAAAATGGGATCCCATATTGAAAATTTTCCAGGGAATAGAAAAAGTCAAAATGGGATCCTGTTTTGAAACTTTCATTTTTAGGGGTCTTCATTTTTGGAAAATTTTCAATACGGGATCCCCCGCTTTGAAAATTTTCTTCTCCAAAAAATGGAAATTTTTCAAAATGGGATCCTGTTTTTAAAATTTCCAAAAACAAAAAATTTTAAAAATGAGATCCTGATTATTTAAAAAGTAGGATCCCATTTTTAATTTAGGCTCGGGATCCCGGCTAGATCGATCCCATTTTAAAAACGGGATCCCGTTTCTTAGAAGCGAGATCCCATTTTTGCAATGCAGATTTTTTTTTTTTTGGCTAAGGCAAAAACTTCCACGTTTCATGGACTCAACTTCTTGCACTTACCCATTGTTTTCCTTGAAAAATTGGCTCTAGTTAGTATTGTATTATGGGAAATATGGGTGAGCCTAATACTCCAGTCACGCTAGTTAGAAGGTCTAGGAGGTTGATATGCAAAAGCCTCTAGTGTATATGCCTATTGGTAAATCTAGTGCAATAAAAATTCCAATTGTTTTGAAAGGTAAGATGAGTGCTTGAAGAAAGGTTGAGAAAATCACTATCAAGAGTACCTACAATCTTAGAAATAGGGTTGGTTCAAAAAAATTAGTCAAGTTTAAAGGAAAAGGGCATGTTGAGTTTGCAAAAGAAATAATGAGGTCAAATAGGGGTCCTCGGGTCTATTTAGAGAAGCCCTTTGTTCCTACTTTGATTTATGATAGTTCTTCAAGTGAGGAAGGAGGCGTCAACCCGAATTCTAGCCATTGTCCTATTTCCCTTGTGCCCTATGAGGTGATTGCTACAACCCTAATTTATATCCTAAAACTAGGTGAAGGTGTCTATTCGGCTGCTGACAAGGCCGGGTAGCACCCATGTTCTTCTACTGAATGGTGTGCAGTTTTTTGGATGATTGTGATGATTCAACCTCTCTATGGCTTGTTCATTTGTTTGATTTGATGGTAATGGTGACTTCTCTGGTATTGGTGGAAGTTCTAGTTTTTGACAACCCCTTTTGGAAGGCTTTTGTGGGTTGCTATGACCAATTACTTTGTGCTCTTTTGCCTCTTTTTTTTCCTTTCCTGTGGTTTATAGAAAATTAAATGTAACGGCTTAGGAAAAAACCCAAATAAAATGAAATTAATATTAAAATTACTATGAAATGTAATTGTAATGAGCCCGATTTTGATTTCTCCCTTGATCTATAAAAGGGAATTCAAGGCTCATTATAGTGGTCAAAATTTTGAATCTAGGATGGTCTAGGTAGAATGCAAAAGATAGATGTAATGCAAAAAACTTGATGAATCTATTGGTTAATTGTCTCAGGTATAGGTTTTATATGTAATACTCTTAAATAGTTCTACATGAATGACTAATATTGAAACAAATTTAAATTCCAAAGCATGTACTCTCCTTCGTAGATTTTTGCAAATCATAAGTTAAATTATCAAAGATTTTTTTGTTTGTCATCAATGGTCTCATTGAATGTATGGATTTGGTTCCTTTTCTTTATCTCAATGTGTTAATTAAATGCTTAAGGAAGTCATAGGTTTGTAGTAATTTGGAAAGGATTTGATAAGAAGTCATGTTCAATAAGCTGTGGAGTTTTTTCAAAATTCTGGCCATCTTTCTTGTTAAGGATTTAGCGAGGGATGTCATGAACATAATGTTCCAAATTTTTGGATGTAATTGTGGAGATCAATGTCATTTCTCACTGATAAGTTGTAATCGACATCTCTTAAAACCAAAGGGAATTGTAACTCAACAAACATTCTAAACATTTGTATAGGAATTTTGTATTGATCATGAGGATTAGTTAAGTGGAATTTTATTATAACTGGTAACGCCATCCATGAATGCCAACAAAGCAGCACATGTACAAATAATTGGAACCCATGATCATGCTAATATTAGGGAAGCAAAATTCATCTTTTAAAAAAGCTTTATTCAAGTCACAAAAATCCATACATATCCTAATATTATTATCGGGTTTAACAACTACAACAATGTTTGAGATTCAAGGAAAATAATCAATAGGTCAAATGAAGCCTATATCAAGGAGTTTTTCAAGCTCTTCTTTAACATGCAGGGCTACATTAGGGTGCATTTTTCTTATCTTTTGATGAATGGGTTTAGAATTTTCAATGACAACGATGTTGTGTGTCACAGTTTTCAGGTCAATTCTTGGCATATCAAAACATTTCAATGATTTTCTTTTTAGGAAAATCTTGAAGTAAGGTTGAAGATTTTTCTTGTTCTTCATAGTCAAGGCACTTCCCAATATTAATAACTTTTTCTTTATCATCGATGTCCATTGGCACACGAATTGTATCTCCTAAAGGGAGTGCATTAGATTCAGGAACTTCATAATCATATGGTTCCTCAGTGATATCACTATCTTTTTGTGTGGTAACTAGCATATCACAGGTAACCCGTTTCATGGGAGTAGTAGAGGATGTGTTATCATAAACTCCTAACATTTGTTTCATAGTTTCATCACTAGCAACATACTTCCATGATGGTGGTAAGTTCATATCAATCAATTCATGATGTTTGATTGTGAATTTGTGTTTTGGTTTACATGTAATAGCATTGATGTTGAAAGATGGACGTTGAGTAGGTTTTGTCATCTTAAGAAAAGAATAGCCCAATCTAGTTTTTTTATATTGTGTATTAGGTTCAAGAGGAACATGAATACCTTGCTTATGTTTTTCACACCATTTTCCATTATATCCTAATTGTTTTACAAGTTCATAGCCTTTTCCATAGAGTATTTCCATTTCTTTCATATTAGGTGGAGATTGATAATCTATCTCATCAAGATTTGTTGTGTATGTTGTATTTTCTTCCAAAGTAGAGGAGATAATTGTTTGAGAATATTTTTTAGATTTTTGAGTGGACATGACAGTTGGTTTATCTTTTTTCTCATCTTTCTTTTTTTGATTATGCATTTACCCATAAATGAAGGTGTGAATTCTAAGAATCCCCAATCGTCACCAAAGAATTTAGATACCAATTCCTCACCATTTTGTTCAATTTCAAGAGGGTCTATATTGTATTTTGGAATTAATATTTTTCAAAGTACTTGTAGCTCCTTTTTCAAGGTACAAGCAACTTTCAGGCTTGGGGTCTATTTCAATTTGATAAATGTGATTGTGATAGACATATTTCACTATACAATGAAGGGTCAAAGGAACTACATTCATTTCATAAATCCATGGTCTACCTAAAAGAAGATTATATGAAAGATCATAAGGCATGACATGAATAGGAGTTTACAAAGTAGCCACCCCAATTGTACTAGGAAAAGTGATTACACTGAGTGGTTTCTTTGTTGTATTATCAAATCCTCGAAAGGATTAAAAATCATGTATTATATGTGACTTGTTAACACATAATATATCAAGGAGTTCACACTACACACATTAAGGGAAAAATAATTATCAATGAGGGTTTTTTTATACCTATTTGATTGAATTGAGAAATTATCATAAAGGCTTCATTTTGTTTCCATAACTCTAAAGGAAGGAGCTCATGTTTATGGAAAGTAATGTCTATATTAACTTGATTCATTACATGGATTAAAGCTACCACATCATTTGGATTTGTACCACAAGGAACTATATTTTTTTGTAATGTTGTTTGAAGAATAGTGTGGTAATTTGGTGAATTCTAAAGTAAATCTGAAAGGGAAATATTTGTATGGTTATTATTTAATTGTTCAACAAGATCATACTCCTTTGTATGTAAGGGAAAGCGAGGGGAACTAGGTGGATTAGGTAAAGGTAAAGAGGGTGGGGTTGGTTGCGATGATTCTAGATTATTTCAGGTATTATATGTATGAACAACAATAATATTACCGGATTGCTGCAACACATCCGTTTTAGGTGGGTAAAAAGTGAATTCAAGTTTATTGGAAGAATGAAGTTTATGTGAGGGTGGGTAAAGAATGAGCTGAGGTTGAATCACATTAACATCCTTAGTTTTAGATTGCTCACAACAAACCTTAGTGGATGACTTGAGTGAGATGAAATCCTGAAGGGGCTCATCGAACAAATCAAAGTCAACATGACTAAGAGGTTTGAGGGGTAAGTTCTCATCAATTGGTTTAAGCTATTCAGGATAAGCATTAGAGGTGTTAACGTTCATTATTGTGGGTTTGTCACAACAAACCTTAGTGGATGACTTATGTGAGATGAAGTCTTGAAGGGATTCATCTAAAAAGTCAAAGTCATCACAACCAAAAGGTTTGGGGGATACATTATCAATGTTAATTGGTTTAGGTTTCTCATTGCAACCTTTAGAGGATGAAGTGAGTGAGAGGAAGTCTTTAAGAACTTCATCTAACTTTTCTACATCATCTCTACTAAGAGGCTTGGTAGAGATGTTGTTTCTAAATTGAATCATTTATTTGAAAGGTTGGTTTGATGTTTTTATTTTTTTATTTTTATGTAGTGATAAATTTGATCTAGAAGAACTAGGAATGAATATTGAAGAGGAAATTTGCAAAAATCTAAGACTATCCATAAATGCCATGAAATAAAATGATGCTTATGTTAATGAAACAAAAGATAACTAAACTATGACAAAAAAGAAATTGTAGGAAACAAAAATGTGTGAAGCAATAAACTGAATTTTAGAAACTCTAATTCAAAAGTTGCAATGGGACCGATTCACCCAAGGTGGCAAATGTGTCCCAAGAGAGATATTTTTAGGTTTTTTCTAACTTTTTTGTTTTTTTTGAATGCGTTTAGGTCTATATAGTGCAGATAAAGACTAAAAATGCAAAATTTTGGAATGATGATATGAAATAAGATGCAATAATGAACTTTAAATGATACTTTCACTAATGCAACTTTAAGAAGCCCTAGGAAACAAAAATAATGCAACTTACAATGCAGTCAAGTCATATTATGCAAATATAAATGCAAATCAGAATGATATGATGTTCAATTTGTAGGTTCACCAAAATGAACCATCAATTTTATAGGTTTATAGACTACTCTTGCACTATTAGGGTTTTTCACCTAAAAGGAGAGAGATAAACCCTTAAAATAAATGTGGTTCACTCAATTAATGTATGTATTATGTGATTAAGACTAAATGGGATGATCTAAATCCAACTAAACAATGTAATTGACTGATTATGAATGTAAAACCTAAGAAATGTGCAATGTTTGAAAACATAGTGATGTTTGCAAAAAGCTTAAAAGAATCAACAAAAATGCAATTGGAATTGAACAAAAAGCTATACCTCAGAATGTGTACACCTGTGAATCTCAAGAGGACTAGAAAGTAATCTACAAATCTAATAAATCTGATTTTGAATTGACTAGAACTCATTCATCACCCTGGGAAAATTAGTGCCATGTCAACATTTTTTCTGCCGAGAAACTATTTTTGGCCAACTAGATGTCTAGATTTGTATTTGACTCAAAAATTCACCTCATGAGGGACTCATTCACCATTCATGGAAAATCAGTGTACTTTCAAATTTATGTGATTTCAAATCTTTGTTCTGCACCTTGACACCTATACAACACTTTATGATGGAAACCTGAATCAAGATCTCAAAATATTCCTACAAAACAACTTAATTTTTTTTGTCAAATGGTAGGTTTTCCTTGGTAAAACCCCTAGTTGGGTAATTAAACCCTAAATAGAGAAAAATCTACATAAAACCCTAGCCTTAAGTGTGTTAAAGACTAGGAAAGTCTGAAGTATGTCAAAAACCCTATTCTAATGTGCTAGAATAAGAAATACAAATGTGATTTGAGTGATGCAATACCTCAACCCTAGAAATCTCACAACACATAAAAAATGGAGATAAAATGACATTAAAATGGAATGTAAATGAAATGCAAACCTTAATATGAAGATAGAGAAGAAATGGAGGATGGAATCACTTTGAAAACAAGTCTTTAGGAGTGATTTGATGGCTAGTTACATCTCCTCAGCCTAAATGTCTCCATGATTCACCATAGGAATCCATCATCAACTCTTTACAATGTTGAATCTTGAATGAAGAATGAGCTTCAAGACCTGCAAAAACCCTAGTTTGCTATCCTAAAACTTCAACTTTACTAATGAAACTTGTTGTCAAAGATTTGACTTTAGAATTTTCTTATGTGAAATGACTAAGAGATGTAAAATGACTTAAAATGAGTATTTATAAGCATCAACACCTAATTTTCCCATTATTTATACCTAAGAGGCTGACATTCACCAATAAATTAAGTTGAATTAATTGAATTCTCACTCAAAATTGAAATTTCCTTTAAATGGGACTCATTCACCACCCTTGGTGAATGGGTCCCACAAGAGGAGACTCATTCACCCAAGGTGGAAAATGGGTCCCACCAATGGTTTTTGAAGGTGGGTTTTTAGGATATGGATGAATTGAATGTTGTTTATTGGGATTTAAGTGATTTCTCAAGTGAAACAAGCCTCTAGATAAAAAATAATTGGTCTTAGGGGCCTATAAATGTTGTTTTGAAGGATGAATAATGCAGGGGTGCTCAAAAGTAGGTCTAATTATGCATGAAATTATCTCTTTTCTCAAGAGTGTCCAATTTTCTATGCCTCATATGGATATTATCATTAGACATTTTTTTGTGATTAACTTAGATGATGATAATGAAATTGCAAAGATTGATGAACAAGTGCATAATGAGATGAATTTTTTTTTCCTCTTCTATGAATTTAAATTGTCAGGGATCTCGATCCGGATGATCCCTGATGATTGATGATCTGATTTATGACCGAGTTCTCGATGACGATGTTTTGATCGATCGACTGATCCCCTGATCCTGATGGTTCGAACGATTTCATTTGTATTCATGACTTTCTCTATACAGTCATAAACACTCTACCTTTCTTGTAAGTTCTGTGTTTTTTTTTTGGGATGACTCAAGGCATTGAGACATTTAGGTCTCCTTCATGTTGACCCAAAGGTCATTTCTCTTCTCTCTCTATGTGTCATTCCTCCATTGTTTTTGTTGTTCAATGAGTATTTGGGGAATGATAACATTCTAAGCTCTAGAATATCATTGTACCCAAAGATATATGCTAAATACTCCAAACTCTTGGATCCTATAGTGATTTTTGATTTTATTTTGAGGGAAACCCCTTCTTTTCATGAAGTAACTAATGGAACCCTCAAATATTGTTCTCGCTCTCATTTATCATCCCATGCTGGTTTGAATCCCCTCCTTGGGGTTTAGTGTTTTAGGTTAACTGAGATCCTTCCTAAATAATCCTTAGGATTGCATCCTTTCCTAGGATCTAATTCATCATTTACCTTATATCACCTTTCTCCAATCATGCTAAAAAATATTATGCCATTAGAGCTCGTGGAGTAATTGGCCCCCATGCCTAGGTCCAAAATTCTTGTATTTTATAAGGTTGATCAATCAACCTTATTTGACCTTTACATCCTTTGAAATAATATGTTTTAAGTTCTCTAAGGCCTTTTATACATTGTCCTAGGTGGTCCCCTTCTTAAAACAACTTTTGAGCATGTGCTTAGTTATCCCACTTAAGTTTTGTCTACCATTTCCATTTATCACTCATTGTGGATAACTCAAGAAATGTAAATTTACATTAGCGATGAGTGATGAGTGGAATTTCTTTTGTTTCATGCATCACAAATGGGTTTTGAGTATTAAATGTTGTATTAGTGATGCACGATACATGTGTTCTATGTGTTATTGTTGGCTTCCTTCATATCACTAATCAGTTGAGTGTCTTGTGTTCTAAATTATCGATGTGTGATGACCTTTTGTAATATTTGCATCACTTACCATTTCTCATCATAGATCCACTGTAAAATTTCAACCTCTAAATAGTGATAAGCATTAGAGTTATTTTTCAAACTTTCTTTCATTAATTTGAATTTCTCTTGTGAGTGATGCATCTTGTGCCTTTGATTATCATGTAGGTGCATGTGTCTTAATCTTGTTCTATTTCCTTCACTCCCAATGTTAATGTAGTGCTGAAAAAAGGGTCCTTTGACATTTTTCACACTCATTGGGGTCCTTCTTATGGATTTTCACTTAATGTTTTCTTGAATTAGTGTTATAATGTGGATAACACATTCACATTAGGTCTTGGGCCCTTGTGAACTAAAAGGATTCAAATGGTACCTTAGCTAAGTGTTGTAAAGTGTTGTAAGACACTTTCACACTTTTCTAGGGTCTTGTTAATAAAATAATTTTTTTTCATCATTTACCAATCTTTTTTTCAAAGTGTTGTAAAGTGTTGTAACATAATTTCACACTTTTCTAGGTTTGGAATTAATAATTGGGACTTCTTATGCTTTAATTAGCCCCATTTTGCATCTACAAGCCTTACTTATGTGTATTTTTGAAAATAGTCCCAAAAAATATCATTTAAAATATCAAAATATTGAAACACACCATAAACTCCTAAGGTGGGACTCATTCACCATTATGGGTGAATGAGTCCCCTTTAACTCAAAATTTAAACTTAATTCAAAATTCTAGCGGGTTTTATTCTCCAAGATCTAAGGTCGGCCTTAGTGTTGTAATTTAAGGAATTATTGCATAATTGAATATAAATACAAGCTTATTTCTCTCATTTTCATACCTAACTTTTTTTACAATAATTCATGCATATAGTTCACAAGAGCATTTGAGTATTCATAAGAGCATTCAAGTCATTTGAAGAGAAAAAAATCAAGCATTCAAGATCTCCTTCAAGTGTCATTCATCATTTCAAAGATTGCTTACACCATGATGTTTTAGAGCTAACAATTGTGATGTAGGATTGTGTGATTTAAGCAAGGATTGCATTCAAGATCTATAATCAAGCTAGAGTTCAAGTCCACATCCATTGGAGCCATCAATTAAATATTTGTAGCATCCTATTTCAAGGTTTTGGTGAGTTGCAACATCATTATTTTTTCATTCATCATTCTACATTCTATTTCATTTCATTTCAAGGTTTTAAATACCAACAAGGGGTTTGACCAAGGAAAACCCCTATTCACTAACCCCATAAATTTTTTCCCTCTTCTTGTGTGTGATTTGTAGGGATAGCTTGTATATTTAGTAAGAAGTTAAGATTGGAAAAGTGATCAAAATAATTCAAAATTTTCAAAGTCCTAAGAGAAGCTTGGAGTAGATCTATAGGCTGAATTTTGTAGTTTCAAATCTAGAAACCAGTCTAGAAGAGCAAAGTAGACATAGGGCTACAATTTCCTAATTTGAATTTCTAGAAATCTAGAAGTGGACTGATTCACCACTATTGGTGAATGAGTCCCATTTCCTAGGACTGAACATGAATTTTGTAGATCTATGTGCCCCTTTTTTGAAACTTGTTCCTGCACAATTTCAAGAAAATTAGACCATGCCACCCAGCTTGGCATATGAGTCCTAGTTGGCATCAATAGTGAATTATTTAGGATTCCAAAGCCCCATTCCATCTTCAACAAGTTTCTAGGTGCACATCTCCAATTTCACAGCTTTCTATTTTATTTTACTTGCATTCTTAGGTCATTTAGTATTAGTTTGCATATCACACTATGTTTTCAAACATCTTGCATTTTCCAAGTTTACACTTGGTGGTGAACACTCATTTGCTATTATCCTTTCCCTAGAATTCTCCCTTCCTCATATTTCAATCTCCCTTGCATTGAAATCTCAAGGGTTTGTTCTTGAGTGAATAAGTGAGGTTTTATCTCTCTCCTTTTAGGTCCAAAACCCTAGAGGCAAAAGAGAGCACAAAATAATTTTATTCATTTTGGTGAACCTACATACAGTGCATTATATTTCTTGTTTAGAGTTCATTTACATCATATATTTAAAGTTCATTAATATTGCATTAGGTTAAATTGCAATGTTTAATTTTCATTCTAGGGTTTCAAACTTTGCATTAGTTAAAAGTTCATTTAGCTTTAATTATTACACTTAATTTCATTTAAAATCAGTAAAATTCTACATTTGTATTTTAGGATTACATTAAAAAAATTAAAAAGAATAAAATTCATTTCAAAATTTATGAAAATTTTCAAAAAAATTATTACTTGGACTCATTTTCCACCTTGGGTGAATTAGTCACTTTGCATATTTTTCATTGAATTTTTTTCATTTATAGTTTAGTTTATGAGTTTCTACTTCCTATTTTTTCATTTCAGTTTTACTTTCTAGAAAAAAATTTCAAGCAATTTATTCTAGTTAGCTTACATTGCATTTCCATGAGTGTTTGATGTCCTATTGCTAATACCTTAGTGGGAAGAAGTTTGATACTCATGTCATCCTACAATAATGCACTCATTGTGGATCTTGGGTTATCTAGAGCTTCCACTCCTAGTATTGACACTAGTACACTGCGCATGGATAATACCCTTAGCAACTCTTTGCCTTCAAGTAGCATGCAAGGTGAGCCACAAAATGATAATATCTTGCAATAGAAAATAATTCAAATACATGAGGTCTTAGCAAACCTCCAACATCAAGTAAGCCTTTAAAACATTTCAGATACTACTATTCCTACCATAGAAAAAATCCATCACATTCTTGAAAGTGAAGATGGCCTTGATATTGTGAAAAACATAGTTGAGATATGTGCAAAACATCTTCCTTCAACCTCTAGTTCTCCTATACCAACAAACAATGTTGCAAACCAAAGAGGAACCCAAATTCCTCCTTCCTTAATGATAGCCTCAATAGCTACCTATACCACTCCTCAAGTCACAACAACAATACAACAAGTTAGTAATTTTATTTCTTCCTTGGTTATTCCTACTAGCATCCTTAATTCCTATGTGGCATCACATGTTCTATCTTCTAACACATTACCACCTATAATCATTCCATTCACTTTTCCTACAACTACATACACTCCACCACCACTTTCACTTCCATCCCATACCACTTGTAATGATCCTCCCATAACACAACATTTCCAAACTATTTCATCCACGCAAAAGCAAATATCCACCATAAACCAGAATCAGAATGACCCACCCACATATTATGTAAGAAGCAGCCCATTTTCCTTGGAGATATTTCAAACACTGATGCCAGAAGGAGTAGAGGTGCCTAGATTAAAAAAAATTTGAGGGAAAGGAGATCCTTCTAACCATGTTAATGCCTACAATGCCTTATGTAGTGACTTTTTACTTGATGATAAATTGTTGGAAAAACTCTTCCCTGTGTCCTTAAAAGATAATGCCTTGGAATGGTTTACTTCTTTACTGAACAATTCAAATTTTTCATTCAATGAACTTTTTGATGCATTTATAAACCATTTCCAAGTGCATATAGCTCTGAAGAAGACCTTAGCTAATTTCATGAGATGCAAGAAAATGAGGGTGAAAAATTCATTGACTTTATCTCATGCTATAAATCACTTTATTTCCAAATCAATGGAAAGATCCCTGACCCACACCTTCAAAAGATGTTTATAGAAAAATTTCAAGCTAAAATCCAATACAAGCTCACTATGATGAAATTCCCACCCTTCATGAACTTGTGTACTACCCTTTGTGATTATCAAAATTCAGTTAGTAGTTGAGATACAAGGTCCACTCCTAACCAAATTTAGAGATATGATCCAACCAACCAAAAGAATTCCCAACCTTTTATAAAAAATAATAAAGGGTTCTTGCAATTCAATCCCCCTCAACAACCAACTCAAAATGTCAACAACCAAGTAGCTACTATCAAAACTATGATGCCCTTTATTTATGGTGATCCAAAAATACAATTCACTCCCTTACCCGATACCCTTCATAACACATTGTCCCATTTTCTAGAACAACAAATGATTACCTTTCCATTCATTAAGACACTTGAACGTAATAAGCCTTTACCCCCGAGATTTGAACCCAATGCTTATTGCCACTATCAACAATAAAATGGAAATGACATGAAACATTGCAAGAGTTTAAAACACCTTGTGCAAGACCTCATTGATTTTGTCCATTTATCCACTTAAGGTGTTAACAACCAAGGAAATAAGTCCATAGCTACTCTAAACCAAAAATTTCAAATTTTTACCAACCCAATTCCCAAACACAATGCTTCATTCGCCAAATCCAAAGAAAATACAAAGAATGATGTGATGAATGTTGATATAGATGATGAAAACAATGCTCTTGTTCTAAACAATACTATCAATATCAATCCTAGGGATGAAATGATAGGGGTGATAGACATCATCCCTTGTAGGGCCTGACCTAGATGGTCCTCTCTACATATCCATTTGAATCTATGACAAGCCCACAAATGGGATACTCATATATCCCACCTATGGAGAGAATGTGATGACCAAGGAATTCTTACTTTTGCATGAACTCTATCAAGATGAATATGATGGACCGAAAGCATGGATCAAGACACACAATTTCTTTGTGTGCCCTATAATAGGATCAATAACCCTACCATTACAAATAGGACAAAAAATATTAGATGTCACATTCTCCATCATCTCGTAGTAGAACCAATTCTGTGTGAAGCTAGGCCACTCGTGGCTTCGCTCCATGAAAGTTGTCCCTTTGGTTGTGCATAAATGCTTAAAGTTTCCCTTTGACAATGAGATATTCACTATTCACCATAGAGGATTTAACCCCTTTTCATCTAAAGGAAACTTTTTGTTGGATGCCTTTTAGCTTGAGCCCATGGAACCTATCAAGGAAAGGAAAGACTTCTTTTTATTGTCTTATCAAAATTTCAAGGCAAAGAAGATAGCAGAACTATCTCTCAGAAACATGTCCTTGTCCACCTCCAAACCTCTCATTCTAGATAAAACCATGCTTCAACCAAAATAAGAACCAAACAACCAAGACCGACCAAAACAAAAAACTTCACCTACATCATCCAAAAGACCAAGAGACAATGAAAACAATCCCGTCACACCTCCTAGAATAAAACAAGTTTACAAAGCAAAAGAGAAAGTGGATGAAAAACATCCTATGGTTCCTTTTGTTCCTCCCCTTAGGGAAGAAAAGAAACCTATGGTTGATCAACCCACTCCTACACAAATGTCACTTGAAAACAAAACCAAAATAAATA
>VDFB02342548.1:0-10650 GCA_007258455.2 Sequoia sempervirens | reverse complement strand
CATTTGGGAGAGGCAGAAAATCAAAATCCTTCCACTTGGCTAAAGGAGGGGATGATGAAGAATCAACTACTAAATAATCGTACACTCTGCAACCCCAAATTCTCTTCAACACCACTGTAATTTCATTCCATTTACCTCCAGATCGAAGAGGTTGATGGCCATTCTAAGAGCATCATCCCGAACAAGGCTTTCCTTCCATTATGAATAACCAGCGAGGGACAAATGTGGAAAAAATAATGAGCCTATAGAACATAATAAAATTTCAAATCTTGGAGCCTAAGGAGAAATTTCTATGAGTGAAGATTCATCCTCTATCCCAAGGTCATGATATTATTATATCTCATGATTAACACCATTTGGCATCAAGATCCTTATAAATTTGTCCACAAAATTTAACTCCTAAGAGCTTGTTTTGTGAATTTAATTGTTACTATCAACTTGGTGCTTCCATTGAGCCAAATATGGGTACTACGGTGGTTATTTTTCTTAGTGAAGATATGAGGATAAATTCCATGGATGATGGTTTGAAATATTCCTTTTATATTTAGCGATGTCCTAAGGATAAAAATGAGTCTAAAGGGGAACAAAATAAATTAAAATATATATCCAAATCTTAAGGAAATTTGAAAAGCCCTAGGAAAAGTAGAGTGAAACATTTGAATTGTAGGAAATTATAACACATGAAGAAGGAATGTAGAAATACAAATATTTTCTTATGATTCCTCCACTAAGAAATAATTTGATTTTGATGGAAATGATGCTATTTGATGTTTCTACTGATGAATTTTGGCTAATTGATTTAAGTAGCTACTAACATATGACTCCTCACAAAGAATGGTTCTTGTCTTATTCAAATTATTATGGATGAGAATATTTCACAACTTGTATCACCTCTTCACAATCTACGAATTTCACTTTTCTTATTGACTCTAACTCTTGCTTGCTCAAGACTCCTCACCTTCAATATAGTTCACCGCGAGCTCTTCATAACCATGCTTCCTCACCCTGACTCTTGGTGCATACTTTGCACACTCTCATAGGTTATTTACCAGCTCCGATACCAAATGATGTAGTTCAAAACTCTATGCCTTATCAATTTGAGAGAATTTGTAATGGCAGAGATTAAACAAAACAAAATTCCCATCATATTTTTAACAAAGTAATCCTAGAAGTTAAAAATCTGGCTGTGTTTTTGTTATCTTTCTGTTTAGATTTACATACCATGTTCAAATAAAAATCTGTATTTTTTTTAAATTGCCTACCATATTCTTCACTCCTCGATAACCATGCCTCAGCTAGGTTTTATCTTGCAGAAATTTTCAACTCAAAAATGGTTGTTGCATTTTCTTTCTCTATCTCGAGTATACACTCCTCGGCCCGCACCACTTGTTGAGTTTTATCTAAACCATTTTCCCATCGAAGTTAGGTTAATCACTATTTTTTTCCACACTATTTTTCTGTTGTCCTCCCAAATCCTTGAGCGCAAACTTGCTTGTTTCCAGCAATGCTAACTCTTCCCCTTCCTCCTTTTTCACACAACCTCCCAAAAGGAATTTATTTTATTTTATTTTCCAACTCAAAAGAGGGTGATTAAAAAAAAGAATGTTTATCTCCATGCCCAAAATATGAATCACTCAGTTTGGGCCTAGGAAAAATAAAACATAAAAGGATTTTAAATATAATTAAATTTTCCTCTTCAAATTAATATCCAGCATTGTTTAATCACCCTAGTTTGAATGCCAAGTGACTTCTTCAAAGTTGAACCATTGCAACCGGATTTTCATTCAACTCTCACAACCGACTGCAACATTGAAAATGTCAAATTAAACAAGAATCAAACCAAAATGGATGAAAATCAAAACAAATTATTTTTGGGTGATGTGGATAGCTTGTTTTCCTAGGATGCTCTTGCATCAGATATGGAGGCTTCAATTTTTTGTAATACCTAAAAAATATCTATAGCTTTCTTTCTAAATATTTTGTTATTGCATTCAAGAAAAATGTTCCATATGAGGAGTGAAGGGTTGAAGTTCTAGATATAAGAAAAATTAGAGGTTTTGAATAAGGCAGGTTAGGCCTAAAATTATTGTAAAAGAGAACAAGGGTACTACACCAACTGAGTCTACCCATAAGCCAATACCAACAAGTGGAAGCAAAAACACATGTAAGCAAAATATGATCAGTCGAATCAAAGTCCTTGCAACAAAGAACACAAGGAAAGAGGGGAGTGATCCCAAGATGATCCAATCTCATACCAGTCAAAATTCTATCTTTTACTACTAGCCAAGCAAAATCACCCACCTTGGGGAGCACTGTAGGGTCCCAATAGAGTTTGGTTGGCCAAAGTAGAGGCTTATCAGCCTTCACTAAAGAATTGTAACCTTCTTTAACATTGTAAGATCTTGAGGGAGATTTAGTCTAGATGATTTTTTCATCTCTGAAAGAATATAGAATTCTCCTTGAAGCTAACTCATTCCAAAGAGAATCCTTCAGTTCATTTGGGAGAGGTAGAAAATCAAAATCCTTCCACTTGGCTAAAGGAGGGGATGATGAAGAATTGACTACTAAATAACCGTACACTCTGCAACCCCAAATTCTCTTCAACACCACTGTAATTTCATTCCATTTACCTCCAGATCGAAGAGGTTGATGGCCATTCCAGGAATCATCCTAGAACAAGGCTTTCCTTCCATTGTGAATAACCCAGGAAAAATGTGGAAAAATAATAGACCTATAGAACATAATAAATTTCAAATCTTGGAGCCCTAAGGAGGATTTCTAAGAGTGAAGATTCATCCTCTATCCTGGGAGTCATGATATTTATGTCTCATGATTTGACACCATTTGGCATCAAGATCCTTGTAAATTTGTCACAAAATTTTAGCTCCTAGAGCCTTGTTTTGTGAATTTAATTGTTACTATCAACTTGGTGCTTCCATTGAGCCAAATATGGGTACTACGGTGGTTATTTTTCTTAGTGAAGATATGAGGATAAATTCCATTGATGATGGTTTGAAATATTCCTTTTATATTTAGCGATGTCCTAAGGATAAAAATGAGTCTAAAGGGGAACAAAATAAATTAAAATATATATCCAAATCTCAAGGGAATTTGAAAATCCCTAGGAAAAGTAGAGTGAAACATTTGAAGTGTAGGAAATTGTAACACATGAAGAAGGAATGTAGAAATACAAATATTTTCTTATGATTCCTCCACTAAGAAATAATTTGATGTCGATGGCAATGATGCTATTTGATGTTTCTACTGATGAATTTTGGCTAATTGATTTAAGTAGCTACTAACATATGACTCCTCACAAAGAATGGTTCTTGTCTTATTCAAATTATGATGGATGAGATTATTTCACAACTTGTATCACCTCTTCACAATCTACAATTTCACTTTTCTTCGTGACTCTAACTCTTACTGCTCAAGACTCCTCTCACCTTCAATAGTTCACACGAGCTCTTCATAACCATACTTCCTCTACCCACAGCTCTTGGTGCATACTTTGCACACTCATGGTCTTCTAGCTCTGATACCAAATGATGTAGTTCAAAAACTCTATGCCTTATCAAGCTGAGAGAATTTGTAGCCAATAAATTAAACAAAACAAGAATTCCCATCATATTTTAACAAAGCAATCACAAAGTTAAATCTATTGTGTTTTATTTATCTTTTTCCTGTTTAGATTTACACATTACCATGTTCAAATAAAAATCTGTATTTTTAAATTGCCTACCACTATTCTTCACTCCTCAATAACCATGCCTCCAACTAGGTTTTATCTTGCAGAAATTTTCAACTCAAAAAATGGTTGTTGCATTTTCTTTTCTCTATCTCCAGCGCATACACTCACCTCTCAGCCACACCACTTGTTGAGTTTTTATCTAGAAGCCATTTTCCCATCCAAAGAGTTCGATTTAATCACTATTTTTTTCCACTATTTTCTTGTTGTCCTCCAAATCACTTAGGCACCAAACTTGCTTGTTTCCAGCAGTGCTAACTCTTCCCCTTCCTCCTTTTTCACATAGCCTCCCAAAAGGCATTTATTTTATTTTATTTTCTAGCTCAAAAGAGGGTGTTTAAAAAAAAGAATGTTTATCTCCATGCCCAAAATATGAATCACTTAGTTTGGGCCTAGGAAAAATAAAAAAGAAAAGTATTTTAAATATAATTAAATCAGCCTCTTCAAATTAATATCCAACATTGTTTAATCACCCCAGTTTGAATGCTAGGTGACTTCTTCAAAGTTGAACCATTGCAACTGGATTTGCACTCAACTCTCACAACTAACTACAACACCGAAAATGTCAAATTAAACAAGAATCAAACCAAAATGGATCCAAATCAAACCAAATTATTTTTGGGTGATGCGGATAGCTCATTTTCCTAGGATGCTCTTGCATGAGATATGGTGGCTTCAATTTTCTATAATACCTAAATAATATCTATAGCTTTATTTCTAAAGATTTTGTTATTGCATTCAAGAAAAATGTTCCATATGAGGAGTGAAGGGTTGAAGTTCCAGATATAAGAAAAATAAGAAGTTTTGAATAAGGTAGGTTAGGCCTAAAATTATTGTAAAAGAGAACAATGAATGGGGTTGCATCAACCCAGTCTACCCATAAGCCAATACCATCAAGTGGAAGCAAAAACACATGTAAGAAAAAGATTATCAGTCGATTCAAAGGCCTTGCCACAAAGAACACAAGGGAAGAGGGGAGTGATCCCAAGATGATCCAATCTCATACCAGTCAAAATTTTATCTTTCACTACTAGCCAAGCAAAAGAACCCACCTTGGGGAGCACTTTAGGGCCCCAATAGAGTTTGGTTGGCCAAAGTAGAGACTTATCAACCTTCACTAAATAATTGCAACCTTCTTTAACACTCTAAGATCCTAAGAGAGATTTAGTCTAGATGATTTCGTCATCTCTAAAAGAATACAAAATTCTCCTTGAAGCTAACTCATTCTGAAGAGAATCTTTTAGTTCATTTGGGAGAGGCAGAAAATCAAAATCCTTCCACTTGGCTAAAGGAGGGGATGATGAAGAATCAACTACTAAATAATCGTACACTCTGCAACCCCAAATTATTTTCAAGACCACTACAATTTCATTCCATTTACCTCTAGATTGAAGAGGTTGATAGCCATTCTAGGCATCATCCCAGAACAAGGCTTTCCTTCCATTATGAATAACCCAGGACAAATGTGGAAAAATAATAGACCTATAGAACATAATAAAATTTCAAATCTTGGAGCCCTAAGGAGAATTTCTATGAGTGAAGATTCATCCTCTATCCCAAGAGTCATGATATTTATGTCTCATGATTTAACACCATTTGGCATCAAGATCCTTATAAATTTGTCACAAAATTTAACTCCTAGAGCCTTGTTTTGTGAATTTAATTGTTACTATCAACTTGGTGCTTCCATTAAGCCAAATATGGGTACCATTGTGGTTATTTTTCTTAGTGAAGATATGAGGATAAATTCCATGGATGATGGTTTGAAATATTCCTTGTATGTTTAGGGATGTCCTAAGGATAAAAATGAGTCTAAAGGGGAACAAAATAAATTAAAATATATATCCAAATCTTAAGGAAATTTGAAAAGCCCTAGGAAAAGTAGAGTGAAACATTTGAATTGTAGGAAATTATAACACATGAAGAAGGAATGTAGAAATACAAATATTTTCTTATGATTCCTCCACTAAGAAATAATTTGATTTTGATGGCAATGATGCTATTTGATGTTTCTACTGATGAATTTTGGCTAATTGATTTAAGTAGCTACTAACATATGACTCCTCACAAAGAATGGTTCTTGTCTTATTCAAATTATTATGGATGAGATTATTTCACAACTTGTATCACCTCTTCACAATCTACAATTTCACTTTTCTTCGTGACTCTAACTCTTACTGCTCAAGACTCCTCTCACCTTCAATAGTTCACACGAGCTCTTCATAACCATACTTCCTCTACCCACAGCTCTTGGTGCATACTTTGCACACTCATGGTCTTCTAGCTCTGATACCAAATGATGTAGTTCAAAAACTCTATGCCTTATCAAGCTGAGAGAATTTGTAGCCAATAAATTAAACAAAACAAGAATTCCCATCATATTTTAACAAAGCAATCACAAAGTTAAATCTATTGTGTTTTATTTATCTTTTTCCTGTTTAGATTTACACATTACCATGTTCAAATAAAAATCTGTATTTTTAAATTGCCTACCACTATTCTTCACTCCTCAATAACCATGCCTCCAACTAGGTTTTATCTTGCAGAAATTTTCAACTCAAAAAATGGTTGTTGCATTTTCTTTTCTCTATCTCCAGCGCATACACTCACCTCTCAGCCACACCACTTGTTGAGTTTTTATCTAGAAGCCATTTTCCCATCCAAAGAGTTCGATTTAATCACTATTTTTTTCCACTATTTTCCTGTTGTCCTCCAAATCACTTAGGCACCAAACTTGCTTGTTTCCAGCAGTGCTAACTCTTCCCCTTCCTCCTTTTTCACATAGCCTCCCAAAAGGCATTTATTTTATTTTATTTTCTAGCTCAAAAGAGGGTGTTTAAAAAAAAGAATGTTTATCTCCATGCCCAAAATATGAATCACTTAGTTTGGGCCTAGGAAAAATAAAAAAGAAAAGTATTTTAAATATAATTAAATCAGCCTCTTCAAATTAATATCCAACATTGTTTAATCACCCCAGTTTGAATGCTAGGTGACTTCTTCAAAGTTGAACCATTGCAACTGGATTTGCACTCAACTCTCACAACTAACTACAACACCGAAAATGTCAAATTAAACAAGAATCAAACCAAAATGGATCCAAATCAAACCAAATTATTTTTGGGTGATGCGGATAGCTCATTTTCCTAGGATGCTCTTGCATGAGATATGGTGGCTTCAATTTTCTATAATACCTAAATAATATCTATAGCTTTATTTCTAAAGATTTTGTTATTGCATTCAAGAAAAATGTTCCATATGAGGAGTGAAGGGTTGAAGTTCCAGATATAAGAAAAATAAGAAGTTTTGAATAAGGTAGGTTAGGCCTAAAATTATTGTAAAAGAGAACAATGAATGGGGTTGCATCAACCCAGTCTACCCATAAGCCAATACCATCAAGTGGAAGCAAAAACACATGTAAGAAAAAGATTATCAGTCGATTCAAAGGCCTTGCCACAAAGAACACAAGGGAAGAGGGGAGTGATCCCAAGATGATCCAATCTCATACCAGTCAAAATTTTATCTTTCACTACTAGCCAAGCAAAAGAACCCACCTTGGGGAGCACTTTAGGGCCCCAATAGAGTTTGGTTGGCCAAAGTAGAGACTTATCAACCTTCACTAAATAATTGCAACCTTCTTTAACACTCTAAGATCCTAAGAGAGATTTAGTCTAGATGATTTCGTCATCTCTAAAAGAATACAAAATTCTCCTTGAAGCTAACTCATTCTGAAGAGAATCTTTTAGTTCATTTGGGAGAGGCAGAAAATCAAAATCCTTCCACTTGGCTAAAGGAGGGGATGATGAAGAATCAACTACTAAATAATCGTACACTCTGCAACCCCAAATTATTTTCAAGACCACTACAATTTCATTCCATTTACCTCTAGATTGAAGAGGTTGATAGCCATTCTAGGCATCATCCCAGAACAAGGCTTTCCTTCCATTATGAATAACCCAGGACAAATGTGGAAAAATAATAGACCTATAGAACATAATAAAATTTCAAATCTTGGAGCCCTAAGGAGAATTTCTATGAGTGAAGATTCATCCTCTATCCCAAGAGTCATGATATTTATGTCTCATGATTTAACACCATTTGGCATCAAGATCCTTATAAATTTGTCACAAAATTTAACTCCTAGAGCCTTGTTTTGTGAATTTAATTGTTACTATCAACTTGGTGCTTCCATTAAGCCAAATATGGGTACCATTGTGGTTATTTTTCTTAGTGAAGATATGAGGATAAATTCCATGGATGATGGTTTGAAATATTCCTTGTATGTTTAGGGATGTCCTAAGGATAAAAATGAGTCTAAAGGGGAACAAAATAAATTAAAATATATATCCAAATCTTAAGGAAATTTGAAAAGCCCTAGGAAAAGTAGAGTGAAACATTTGAATTGTAGGAAATTATAACACATGAAGAAGGAATGTAGAAATACAAATATTTTCTTATGATTCCTCCACTAAGAAATAATTTGATTTTGATGGCAATGATGCTATTTGATGTTTCTACTGATGAATTTTGGCTAATTGATTTAAGTAGCTACTAACATATGACTCCTCACAAAGAATGGTTCTTGTCTTATTCAAATTATTATGGGATGGTGAATATTTACCAACTCTTGTATCACCTCTTCACAATCTACAATTTCACTTTCTTCTGACTTTAACTTCATCACCAAGACCTCCTCACCTCTCACAGTTCACACGAAGCCTTCATAACCATACTCCTCTACCCACAGCTCTTGGTGCATACTTTGCACACTCATGGTCTTCTAGCTCTGATACCAAATGATGGTTCAAAAACCCCATGCCTTATCAAGTCGAAAGAGAATTTTAGAGCCACAAATTAAACAAAACAAATTCCATCATATTTTAACAAAGCAACTACAAAGTTAAATCTATCGTGTTTTGATGATCTTTCCTGTTTAGATTTACATTATTACCATGTTCAAATAAAAATCTGTATTTTAAATTGCCTACTCACTATTCTTCTTCACCTCAATAACCATGCCTCCAACTAGGTTTTATCTTTGCAGAAATTTTCAACTCAAAAAAATGGTTGTTGCATTCTTTTCTTTTCTATCTCCAGCATACACTCACCTCTACCACACTAATTTGTTGGAGTTTTTATCTAGAAGCCATTTTCCCATCCAAAGAGTTCGATTTAATCACTATTTTTTTCCACTATTTTTCTATTGTCCTCCAAATCACTTAGGCACCAAACTTGCTTGTTTCCAGCAGTGCTAACTCTTCCCCTTCCTCCTTTTTCACATAGCCTCCCAAAAGGCATTTATTTTATTTTATTTTCTAGCTCAAAAGAGGGTGTTTAAAAAAAAGAATGTTTATCTCCATGCCCAAAATATGAATCACTTAGTTTGGGCCTAGGAAAAATAAAAAGAAAAGTATTTTAAATATAATTAAATCAGCCTCTTCTAAATTAATATCCAACATTGTTTAATCACCCCAGCTTGAATTGGATGGAATGGAATGGAATGGAATGGAATGGAATGGAATGGAATGGAATGGAATGGAATGGAATGGAATGGAATGGATGGAATGAATGGAATTATTACATTACTATTTCATTATTATTATTACTAATATTACATTACCCATTTGAAAGAATCGGAGCGTCTGGTTTTAGTCGCAACAATGACTGGCGATCATCCTAGCTCCACCATAAGCCAATACCATCAAGTGGAAGCAAAACACATGTAAGAAAAGATTATCACGATTCAAAGGCTCCTGCCACAAAGAACACAAGGGAAGAGGGGAGCGGATCCCAAGATGATCCAATCATACCAGTCAAAAAATTTTATCTTTCACTACTAGCCAAGCAAAAGAACCCACCTTTGGGGAGCACTTAGGGGTTCCACAGAGTTTGGCTGGCCATGCAGAGACTCTATCAACCTTCAATAAATAATTGCAACCTTCTTTAACACTCTAAGATCCTAAGAGAGATTTAAATTAGATGATTTCTCATTGTCTCTAAAAAGAATACAAAAATTCTCCTTGAAGCTAACCTATTCAAGAGAGAATCTTTAGTTCATTTGGGAGAGGCAGAAAATCAAAATCCTTCCAATTTGGCTAAAGGAGGGGATGATGAAGAATCAACCAATAAATAATCGCATTAACTCCGCAACCCCAAATTATTTTCAAGACCAATCGCAATTTCATTCCATTTACCTCTAGATTGAAGAGGTTATTGTTTCATTCTATAAGTATCATCCCGTAACAAGGCTTTCCTTCCATTATGAATAACTCCGTGACAAATGTGGAAAAATAATAGACCTATAGAACATAATAAAATTTCAAATCTTGGAGCCCTAAGGAGAATTTCTATGAGTGAAGATTCATCCTCTATCCCAAGAGTCATGATATTTATGTCTCATGATTTAACACCATTTGGCATCAAGATCCTTATAAGTTTGTCACAAAATTTTACTCCTAGAGCCTTGTTTTGTGAATTTAATTGTTACTTATCAACTTCCAGTTTCCATTAAAGCCAAATATGGGTACCCATTGTGGTTATTTTTCTTAGTGAAGATGAGGATAAATCATGGACAGATGGTTTGAAATATTCCTTGGTATGTTTAGGGATGTCCTGATAAAATGAGTCTAAAGGGGAACAAAATAAATTAAAATATATATCCAAATCTTAAGGAAATTTGAAAAGCCCTAGGAAAAGTAGAGTGAAACATTTGAATTGTAGGAAATTATAACACATGAAGAAGGAATGTAGAAATACAAATATTTTCTTATGATTCCTCCACTAAGAAATAATTTGATTTTGATGGAAATGATGCTATTTGATGTTTCTACTGATGAATTTTGGCTAATTGATTTAAGTAGCTACTAACATATGACTCCTCACAAAGAATGGTTCTTGTCTTATTC
>VDFB02342547.1:0-37277 GCA_007258455.2 Sequoia sempervirens | reverse complement strand
GGTTCTATTTGATCTATGAAGAACTAATTGAATCTTTGATTCTTCATGTTTAGATATAAACAATGTTGCTTGTCTCAAGAAAGAAAATGGAATAAAAGGAATGAAGGATAAGTTGGAAAACATGTATGATTACATAATTTCTCCCTTAAGATGACCCAAAGATTGCATTGTTGAAGTTGTTTGTCATAGCACTAGGAGATAAGGGGATTATCATGGTGGATGATGAGAGAAAAATGACAAGTAATTCCATTGTTTGCAAAAATGTCCACTTTGATAATGAGATTGACATGCAGGATCTTGAAACCTACTCACAAGTGGAACCATAATTCTTTGAAACAAACAATGCAATCATTCTTCTCAAAGAGGGACATCTCATGAATTTGAGTTGTGTTTTTGGGCACCCATTTATGCCATATTTTGATTATTCACCAAATCAGGTGGTCTAGAGGGTAAGGGCTATCAACACTGTTGGATTTAGAAGGTTTAATACATCATAAAATTTATTCACTCAATCACTATTTGGTTTTATTATTAGATCCATCAGTCCTTTTTTTGCATTTTCATAGTGATAAATCAAACTACATCTACCTATTAGAAGTTCACAAATATTTGCAAGGATTCCCATTTGATATTTTGTGTAGTGATCAAACCATCTCAAAATTTTCTAATGCCTATGAAGCATTGAGAACCCATGATGTGTCAGGGATAGTTAGGTCTATATGTAAATATTTTGTGTCACATAAAAACTATTAAGGACCATTAGGCTTTCAATTCAATAGTCTAGCACCAAGAATACCATCAAACAATGACAAGTACAGTTTGGCTTGCTTGATGATCAAGGTCTATCAACTTTCCATGTCAAAGAGATGCAAAATAATCATTTCAAATCATATATAATCTACATAAACTAAGAATTTGTGTATTCATGAGGAAAATTCTAATCATTGTTAAGGGTTTTCACAAAGGATGGAAGAAAATTGTAGACACGAATGCAAATGGTCATGGTTAAGAGGAAGGGGATAAAATGGAAGAGGAAAAGATGAAGATGTTTAGAAATGCCTCACAACATAAAATAACTTTGTACCCTAGACAAGAAGTATAAAAGACCTTGTACATGCTACAGAGAACTAAAGGATGATAGTTGTGAATTGTGTGATGATAGTGGGTAGAATTGTGTGGTGATAATGAACAAGTGCTTTACCTTTTTGAGAAATAATATAAGGTTAGATGAAAAAACAACATAAGGAGTGACTTAAAGCAAAGATAAGTGTGCATACCTAAAAAAGTTTTAGAATAACTAGAGCCTCCAATCCAAGTGCTCAATATTTGAATGTTATGCTAAAGAATCAACATTCTACACTGAAAATGTGAGAAGTGGCAACTACTTCAAAATATGAAAAATGGGTCAAAATTTGTTGTGTATGGGAGACACGATTCATGAAGATAATGACAGAGTATGTGATAAACATGTAGAATACCTTCTCACATCTTAAAAAATATAATGACCTCTTGGACAAGCCATATAAAACTCTTCCAAAGTGATATTCATAGGGATCGGTAAATAAGGTAGTAGTGAGGGAAGATAATAGAGATTTCATTAAGGGTATATAAAGGTTTGGTGTAGAGATGATAAAAGAAAGTAAAGGCTCCTTAAAAGAGAAAAATGAAGAGCCTCACAATTTTGAATGATATAGGAACAAATGAGCATACAATGGGCAGTGATGATAAATAATCCAATGTTTCCATAACAACTTATCATATGTTTCACTAAAATATGAAGGATATTGGTCATGGTAACTATAAATATCAAGAGATGTACGAAAAAAATATTTATATAAAAGACAAGGCTTGTGGAGATATGGCATAAAATGCACAAATTTAAAGGATCCTTTCCAACTGGCTAGGGTAGTCACCCTTGTGAAAATCATGAAGTTTGAGGAATCATGAAGATACAAGGAAGATGCACAAGAAATAGTCATCAAATGACTATTGAAATAGTCAAAGCACAAAAAACACCCTACACAAAGTACAAGGTATATAACATAGAGATTTTCAAACCTTTCAAAGTTTATGAAGCCTCCTAAAACACCACCAAAGACCACTATGCAACCAGGATGAAAGGCAAGTTGAAACCCAAAAATAGAATTTGTAAAGTGATCTTCATGATACTTAACTCCCATGAAATAATTGTTAGAAGGGAAGAGTATCATTGAAACTAATTTAAGGTCATCTAGGAAGTGTTTGATGTAGAGAAAAGGAATCAACTAAACCAACTTGACACAATTTGAACAATGATCTATCATCAACAATGACAAAATGCAACATGAGTCATCTTGAGAACATTGCTATAATAGCCTAATGGTAAATTAACAAAGAGAATAGCATAAATAATGAAAGTAGTTGATTTTTTAGGCCTTCCACAACATATTTCATTGATCCAAATTCCAACCATAAACAAACTATGCATAGCTTTGTTCAAACATCAAGAAAACCATGTTTCTTTGACTACTCTCCACCAAAATGAAACACACAATCAACCATAACTCATGCAAATTAATAAATGAATATTTTTCCTTTAAATAGTTTTTATAACATGTAAAAACAAAAAATTTCACCGATTTTTATCACTTTTTGATGGTGGAATAAAAAGATATGAGTTTGTCTTATCTTTTGGAAATCCTAGTTGTTGAACTAGGTAGTCTTCACCAAAATTGTCATAAATGAATCAAAATTCAATTAAAATTGATCAAACCAAGTGAAAATGAAACTAGATTCACATATCTATCATTTAAAATACATCTGATGTCTTTATTTGATCTTTAGAATCTGTACTATTCTCTACAATAGCCTACAACTTCCAGAGAAAACAATCCCATAGGGCTGCCAATGGTAAAATGGTCATAACTTTCTCCAAACTCAATAAAAAAACACCAAACCAATTGAAAATGAAATTTATTTCATTCCTATATCAATAAAAATCAATTTCATATCCATAAAAATTCATACAGAGCCATACCATGTAAAATAATAGGGAAAAACATTCGAAATTGCAAAAAAGATCATGTCTTCCTTCATAAATTCTTGTTCAAACTACATGCCAACCCCCAATTCAACTTGGAGGCCCATATTTATGATTATAAAATAAATTTATTCCCCCAACCAACCTAAAACTACCATTTAACAACTTTTAGCAAACTTTTAAAAAGTTGTCATTTGACAAGTAAAGTTGTTATGACAACATTTGACAACTTTTTGACAATGTTTTCATTTTTCAACTAAATGACACCAAACCTTCATCAATGACTCAAAATGACTTATATTGACCAAAAAATTACCTTATTAACATTTAACAACACAAAATCAAACAAAAATCCAAACTTGAGAATTTTGAACATTTTGAGCATGAGGGTGCTCCTGCACCAATGTTCAATGTGGGAGGATAAAAATAGAAGGAAATAAGGTTGTTTCAAGCTCTTAGAGAAAGTTTAAAGTTATTTTTGAACTCCATGATGCATAAGCACCCCTTTCTTATTCCCAAACAATAAAATTGCAATAAATAGTATGGGAGAATTCATGATATCAAGAGCAGTTGTAGTGGCATTTCACCACTATCCACTTATTTAGGGAAATGGAGACACTTGTTGAAATTTTCTTGTAGGGTTTTCAGGTTTTCAAAGTTGTTGAAGTCAACCAACCTCTTCTCCCATGCCATGGTAGAGGTTTTCAAGGAAATAAATCAGGAAGATGTTGTCCTAGCACCTAAGATGTTTGACCCAACATAGATTTGAGCAATTGAAACATTTATCTTCATCAAGGGGGTGCCTCCTAGATGATATCATGTTTTCCTTTACTTATTAAATATGATTTTTGATTTTCCTTATTATCAATAAAACTACTATTTTATGCCCTTTTCATATATTTTTGAACCATGTTATTTAGAATTTTGGAAGTTTTCATCTTGTGAATGATCTATTCATTTATGGTTTTAGTTCTATTTCTTCACATTCGTAGATATTTTCATCAGTATTGTGTAAATATATTAGTTATGTGATATTATTTTGTGTATATAAAACTAGTACAAAAGGTCTTCAAACTTACTTTGGTGTATCACCACACATTTATTCCACATTTTGGTTTAAAACTATTCCTTCTTTTCTAATTATGAAGATAAAATAGTATATAATAGTTTCAATCTTAGAGAATACTAGTAGTTAGGGAACCAACCCTTCATCTAGAGGTTGATCTCAAGTTTTAAGTCCCACGACTTGAGAGATCATCCAATTTTTCATTGAATAGTTGAGCTTATTACTCAAAAAGTGTGCATATTCATAGTGACAAAAATACCCAAGGGTTCTCTTTCTTCTAAATAAAAAATACTTATAGAGAAGATTATGTTATGGTGATAAAGACTTGGCAACCTTGGAGAAGAGGGTCTAAAGACCTTGAAATATGAAAACCTTGTTGAAGGGTTGACTAATTATAATATCCATTTTTTATTTCTATGAGTGTTGCATGTATGGTAAACAAAACCACATTCAATTTTTGTTGAGTTCTAAAAAATATTATGATGTATTAGATCTTATTTATTATGATGTGTTTGGTCTTGCAGGAATTCTTTCCATTGGAAAATCTACATATTATGTTTTATTTATTGATTATTATAGCAAAAGGACATGAGTATATTTTCTAAAGAGACTATCTAAATTTTTAATTGATTTATAGAATTTAAAGCAATGGTTAACTTGTAGACTAAAAGAAAAATAAAATGTATAGTACTAGAAATGGTGGTATTTTTTCTCTAATTATTTTGATCTAGATTATATAAATATTGTGACATTCAAAGACAAAAAATGACTCTATATTCTCCACAATAGAATGGATTTGTAGAAAGAATGAGCATAACAGTGATGAAGGATAGGAGTATGTTTAGTGGTGTTAGTGTAGAGTAAATATCTTGGGTTTCAAATCTATTTCCACAACTTGCTACCTAATTAATTGGTCTCATACTCCAACTTTTTTTGATAAAATGCCTATGGAGGTGTGGTTGGGTCACAAGCCTTCATTAAGACATTAGAGTTTTTGGTTGTAAGGCATATTCACATGTGTCAAAGGAGAAGCAAATAAAGTTGGAGAATAAGGCTATGAAATGTATCTTCATCAAGTACAATTATGGTGTGAAAGGACACAAGCTTTGGGATCCTATTACACAAAAGGTAATATAATAATAGAAGTGTGATTTTTTGAGAAACTAAGACTTCTTTTATTACATAGCATCCAAGCAAAATGAATAAAAAGATGGGATTCAACTTCCTTCTATATCTGAGAAAGTTGAATTAAGGCCCCTAGATAGACAACAACTTGAAGAGATCTCATCTAGTTTTGAATCTTCTAAAAAAGAGGAAGAACCTCAAACTTAGCTTGTTTGAAGGTCTACAAGGAATTTAAACAACCACCTAAAACATATTCACCTAATGACCAACGATGTATTTTTTCTTTCAATACTAACATAGATGAACCTAAATCTATAAAAGAGGTATTAGGTATGAATGATGTAGAATCGTAGAAGATTACTATAGATTAAGAAATGGTAGCTCTAAAAAATAATGATACATGAAATATAGTACCATTACATGAAGGACAAAAACATATTGGTTTCATATGGCTATTCAAGAAAAATATTGGTTCAAATGGAGGTCTTGAGAAGTACAAAGCACAGTTGGTTGCAAAAGGTTACTCTCAATTTGAGGGTGTTGATTATAGTGTAAAAATTTCTCATATTGTAAAAATGGCATCCATTAGATTCTTGTTTTCTATTTTCGTTGCTTATGATCTAGAGTTTGAGAAAATGGATGTGAAAATGGCATTCCTTCATGATGATCAGAGGAGGATATTTATATGACATAGTCAGAGCACTATGTGGCGAAAAAAAAAATGGTTTGTAAATGAAAGAAATATGTGTATGGCCTCAAATAGTCTTAGGATGTAATACTAATAATTTGATATACATGTTGATTTTAAGATTTGAGCTTTCTAAATTAGATCAATGTGTTTATTATAAAGTCAATGGTGATAATTTCTTATTTATTGCATTATATGTTGATGCTTTTTTTCATTAGTAAAGGGAAATGAATGATTTAAGAACTAAAGTATCAATTTGTAGCTAAATTGGAAATGAAAGATATTGGTGTAGCTTAACACATTCTTGGGATGCAAATAAGAAAAGATAGAGTGAACAAAAAATATGGCTTGGCTAGATTAAATATTTCAATTTAGTTTTATAAAGGTTTAACATGCATGATTGTAGACCATTGTGTGCTCCCCTTACAATTGAAAAAAAATTAATTATTTCGCATCGTCCAACATCCCCATTAGAGATGGAAGATATGAGTACATAATTCCTTACTACATTTTAATTGGAAGTTTTATGTATGTTATGGTTTACACTAGACTATACATGCCCAAATAGTGGAGGTCATTTCCAAATATATTTCTAATCTTAGTAGAATTCATTGGAATACAATTAAAAGAGTCTTAAAACACTTGTAGGGTACCTTAGATTATTCTTTTTTTTTATCATGGTAATTCGATAGTAGATGAGAATTCCCTCAATATTTATGGTTATGTGGATTCAAATAGGGCAAAAGATGTTGATAGTAGATTATCAACTAATGATTATATGTTTAATGTATTTGGTAATGCAATTAGTCAAATGAATAAAAAAAAAGAAATGGTTGTTTTATCCACTACCAAAGTTGAGTATATGGAAGCTACTCACTCTTATAAAGACACCATTTGGCTTGAGATATTGTGTTCAAATATTGGAATAAAACAAGTTGTAGTAACAATTTATTGTGACAATTAGTGTGTGATCTTCCTAGCTAAGAACTTGATACTTCATGTAAGGACCAAGCACATTGATGTACAATACCATTTTATCAAATATATGGTCAAGGACGATAGGGTGAAGCTAGTTAAGATAGTTAATTTGATGAATGTTGTATATTATTTAACTAAGTATGTGAGCACAAAGAAGTTTAGGTGGTATTCAAACTCTATGGTTTTATCATCCCCTAGCAATTAAATCATGGTGTTGATACTCATTTTTCTCTTTGAAAGTGTTCAAAAAGTGGAAGAATGTTAAGAAAAAGGTTTATCAACCTTGTAACTACAAATATTACTATTTATAGTCAATTTACATTTGAGCATAGGGTAAGTCTGGAAAGATGGGGCACCAAAAACTGGCCACACCACTTTTTGGTTCCATAAAAGGTGTAACTTGGGCACATTATAATGAAATACACTCACATTATGGCTTGATAGTGATTGAGCCTAGGCTTAGTCGTTACCAATCCATAACACACTCACATTTCTAAGAAGAAAAATATATATTTCTTTTCCTATTAGACTATATACATGGAATAAACATTTATGTGACATTTATATATGGACTTTAATTACTTATACTTTAAGTTATAATTCATGTGTATAGTTTCAAAATTTTTGAGAATGGTTTTTGATCTCTAGGATTTATAATGCAGATTCTAAGTTTTGGAAGATCTTATAATTTTTAGATAGTCAAATTTGAGTAATCAATAGGTCAAATTTCAATAATTAATAGGATCCTATCATATTTCTCTCTCTATCTCACTCTATCTATATCCCTTGCACTCTAGACCTATCTCTCCCTCTTTCTCCATCCTTTACACTACCTCTCTCTATATCACACTTGCTCTCCCCTAAACTCAAGAAGTACCTCTCTCTCTCTCTCTCTCTCCTTCCCTCTCTAATTATTTATATCTCACCTCTCTCTCCCTTCCTCTCCCTCCCTCCCTCCTTCCATCTCTACTTCTCTCTATCTCTCCTCTCCTCTCTACCTACCACACACTCTCTCCATCCATCCCTCTCTATTTCTCTATACCTCACCTCTCACCTCTATCTCTATCTCTCTCACATTCCATCTTGACTTCTCTTTATCACATCCATTCCTCTACCTCTCCCTCCCTCTCTCCCCCTCTCTCTATCTCATAGGCTCTACCTCCTTCACTCTCCACTTCTATCCATCTCACCTATCTCTCTCTATCCCTCTCTCTACTTCTCTCTATCTCACCTCCATCTCTCTCTCCCTCCCCACTTCTCTCTCCTACCCTCTCTCCTTCCCTCTCTCTATCTTTATCCCTCTACTTCTCTCTATATCCACTCTCCATCCCTCCATCAATCTCTCTTGAGGTAGGAAGAGGTGGGTAGAGAGAGGCCTTTCCTCTCTCTACCTTTATCCCTCTACTCTCTATATCCATATCCATCCCTCCATCCATATCTCTCTTGAGGTAGGAAGAGGTAAGTACAGAGAGAGGGAGAGGTAAGGAGAGATATATGGATATATATGGATGAAGAGGTAGGTAGAGAGAGAGAGAGGAGACATGGAACTTAAATAGGAAATGAGGGAGGTAGGGAGGGATGAGATAAAGAGAAGTAGAGAGGGAAGGAGGGAAGGTGATAGAGAGGTGAGATAGAGAGAAGTAGAGAGGGAAGTAGAGAGAAAGGTGAAATAGAGAGAGGGAGAGGGGAGAGATAGAGATAAGGAGATAGAGATACAAAGAGAGAGAAATAGGGATAGGGGGAGGGAGTGATAAGTAGGTACATAGAAAGAGAGAGAGAGGGGAGGGAGAGAGAGATATGGTGAGATAGGGAGATAGAGATAAAGAGAGGGAAATAATGATGGAGGGAGGGAGTGGGAGGTAGGTACACACAGAGGGGGGGAAGAGTGAGGGGAGGGAGAAGGAGAGAGGGATAGGTGAGATAAAGAGTAGAGAGGGTAGGAGGGTGGGAGGGAGAGATAAATAGAGAGGGAGGAGAGAGAGGGAGTGAGAGGTAGGTACAAAGAGAGATGTAAGGAGGGAAGGATGGAGTGAGAGAGAGAGATGGTGAGATAAGGGGATAGAGATAAAGAGGGAAATAAGGATGGAGGGATGAAGTGAGAGGTAGGTATGAAGATAGAGTGAGATAGAGAGAGTGAGGGAGAGGTAGAGATGAATAGGTGATACAAAGAGTCGAGAGGGTAGGAGGGAAGGAGGGAGAGATAAATAGAGAGGTAGGGGAGAGAGAGAGAGAGAGGCTAGGAAAGGTAGGAAGGGAGAGATAGATAAGAGAGAGAGGTGAGAGAGGAAAGGATGGAGGGAGGGAGAGAGGTGATCTAAAATGAGTTAGAGAGGGAAGGAGAGAGAGAAAAGGATGGAAATATGGAGGGACAAAGAGGTCTAGAGCATAAGGGATATAATCATTTTACTTGATTTTAAAAAAATGGTCACTTAATGCCCTCTTTGGTCCCCCATATCCCTACACATACCTTATGGATGCATCTAAAATCTTTCCCAAAGCTATGGAATAGCCAATTAAACATGTTGGTAAATTTTTAACTCAAGACCATGCCTAGTTATCAAGATACTAAAGTTTCAAGTTTTAAAAGTTTTGAAGTTAATTTTGAGGCACTTAGAGGCTATTTTTGGGCCCAAAAAAGTGGTTGTAGCTAGCAAAGTAGGTTATATCTTGATAGATCAATCACGAGTCTTCCAATGGTTCAAATGTTTCATCAATTGGCTCATAGATTAAAATTTATGGCCTTCGAAAGTTGTGTCTATTGAATTGGAAAATGTGAAAAATGTGTTGAACACAAAAAAATGGTGTAAGGGGGAGTTACACATGTTGGTATACATCATAGGGAATTTTTGATTGGAGATAGGTTGGGCCCCACTCTTTGAGTGATTTCAACTCATGGTTTTGTAAATATCATTTTAGTAGTTTCGTATACATTTTATCTCCTATATATTAGGTATTTGAGATGGATGTTTTGTATGAGAGTCTTATAGATCTTGAGTTGCCTCTAGATCTCTAGTTGGTGATACTTAGATATGAAATATTGTTGTACAAGTATATTGTAATCTTGTTGATTTCTAAATAATATATTAGGTGGCTTTTGGAGTGTGGGGTTTTTCTCTTGAAAGGGATTTCCCCATGTAAACCGTTGTGTTGTGGTATGAATGATATTTATGCTTATTTATGTTTAGTTTATGTAACTATTTTTTTTTAAAAAAAAAATTGCATAAAGCCACTCTTAAGATTAGTGTAGGAAGTTCTTTCATGGCCTTAGATTTCTTACAAGATTAAGAGTGCAACTTGTAGGTTCAACTAACCTTTGACATTGTAAAGTTTTGAAATGGTATATTGTGATAATTGAAGTGTGATGTTATTTTAATGGTCATTCATGTTCAAATCATCGTGAGGATAGTGTTCTTGTGGCTTTATACCTCGGTTGTGCAGTTACCTTCTATTCATGGTTGTTCTCATAAGCTTTCTTTCTGCAATAGGTTAAATATTTTAAATTTATATTTTAAAATTTCTAAATTTCTAAAATATATGTTGGCAAATGACTAATGAGTCATATTTGAATTGAAGATGAAATATCACCAAGAGGATCAGTAATTCAATAGTAGAACTTCCCATCAATAAATTGGAGGTCCTAGGTTTGATGCTTAGCTAGTTCATGAAAAATTAAAGATGGTAACATATCCATAGAGCCCAAATTGCAAAGCTAGACCAAGCTAGGATCCCAAAGTGCCTATAGATGGCTCAAGGAGGGGTGTTGGAAAATGGGAAAAACTGAAGATAGAGAGGTCACCAAGAGGATTGGTATATCATTGGTAGAATAAGTCAATCTTGATCTAAAAATAAATCAACTAGTTATACACAAAAAAAAATCTTTACCTAAATCAATTAAAAATTATACACAAAAACTAAAACTATAAATGCATTAATAGAAAATTGACTAGAATTTTACACATCATGGTGTCTTACCTTGTACTTTTAATTTTATTTTTTATTTTTTATGTTGAAGGTGTATCCTATTTGAAGTGAAACAACCTAACTTTGACAATTGATGGTGTGCAATGCTAGGAAAGGATTGCACACGATCAGAGCAATCTGATCCATTGAAAATTTAATGTCTGTCAGGTCATGTCACATCCCATGGCCTAACAAAATTTAGGTCAAGTTGTGTGGTAAATAGTTTTTATGGAATTTTTTATTCTTTTTATTTCCTCTAAGACATTGGCCATGCCACAGGAAAGTTCCAATATTTTAATGGCATAGGGCTTGTGCACAATTCTAGAATGTTGTTGAGGTGTTGTGTGTATTTATTGGTTTCGGAAACCAAGCTTATTCCTATTCATCTAGACATTGGAAATGGCCTGCATCTAATGTTCACAATGAGATCGTTCATCTTCTGGACCCTTGCTACAATACAATGAAGAGTTATGAAAATTATACTCCTCTCAGACATGGTGTTAAACTAGCTCGATAGTTGTAGCGAAAGCTAGAATAGCTAAGGTGGAAAATAATTCAATTTCTTCTCTGGCAAGAAAGTGACAAAATTATTTTTTTGCGAATCTCCAGAGGCTAACATAAAACTGGCAATGGCTTTGAATCATGGTAGCTGTAGACGAGAGCTAGGAAAGCATGTATGCACTCTCTTGGGCTCTTGATTTCCTCATTGTTGGCCATGGCAGCACCAATGTGTAGGCAAGGGACACCCTTATTCTTTCTCCATGCTCAAATTGTAGACACTTAAAAATGACCTAGGCCTACAAGCTCTTTTTTTTACCACTTTCGTCCTAACATAATTATGACATCTTAATTATGTCCTTGGTCCACATTCGACTATTAGTTAAATAATTCATAATTATTTAATTAATTCATATCACTTTTATTCTTCATGATTATTAAATAAATAAATTTTGTTTATTTATTTAATACGTCACTAATTGTCTAAAATCTTCCTATAATTAAATAAATTTCTTAATTTATTTAATTATCTTTATTCATTATGTCTTCCTGATTATTAAATAAATATATCTTATTTATTTATTTAATATGTCACTAATTCTCATAATTAAATGAATTTATTAATTTATTTAATTATCGCTCATAATCCTCTAAATTAAATAATTATCTTTAATTATTTAAATTTTCTAATTTAACATTTCTCTCATTTTTTAATAAATTAATTGTTTAAAATGATCCCACTTTATTAACTGTCACTTCTTTTAGTAAATAATCTGAAAAAGATTATTTGCTGTCACACAAAATCCATATTTTTAATTAATTTAATTCAAAAAGATAATCTTCTTCCAAAAATCAAGTAATTGAGCAAATTCTTGATTTTCCAAATCTTCTTTTCAATTCAACCTTTATCCTCTTGATTTTTTCAATCTTACAAATCAAGCAGCCTTTATCTTCTTGATTTTCAAAAATCTTTATCTTTTTGACTAATTGTCACATTTATTCTCGACCGCCGATTCGATTTTCTCAAATGACATCTTGACCACTCATTTAATAATTTTTCCCTAAACCCTAATTAGGGATTGTCACAAGAAATATCATCCACTGATTTTAGGCTTTGTCAACTTTCAATCTCATTCGTTCTTCCAAATTTGCATTTTCTATAAAATGCCAATTTTGCTCACATTTTACGACCACTTCATTATTATAGACATTCATGCTTAGAATTTACTTTGCATTTAGCTTATTTGATTTGATTACTTGTCATACGCATAGTCATTTATCATTTGTCATAGGAATTTTGTCATCAAATCCTTCAAAGCTTGTTTAGGACATTGGCATAGTCAAAGATTGCTCACACACTCGATCTAATGACAACATTTACAACAAGTTAGAAGGTGCTATGGAGGTGATTCATGGAGGCTTCAAAGGCAATTTGGTATAATCATTCTTATTTTATCTAATTGACTTCCTTTGTGCTTCATAGTTAATGTTGGATTTTACGTTTAATGCTTTAATCAGCTAACCCCATAAAAACCTATTGTTACATTGGTGAACCTGACGTGAATCGAACACTCAACCTTCTAATTTAGTTATTTTGGAGGGATGGAGTTTGAAAGCATGTATGCACTCTCTTGGGCTCTCGATTTCCTCATTCTTGGCCATGGCAGCACCAATGTGCAGGCAAGGGACACCCTTATTCTTTCTCCATGCTCAATCCATTCTCACGATTTATATACCTTCTCTCATTAATCTTCCTTTCTACTCAATAAATTTTAAATCTAGTACTAATGAAACCAAATTTAAAAAAGGTGTATTCTCATCTTACCTTTTAAGTACTGAAATGCCCATTTAATTTTCTTTGTAATTCTTCAACGAAAATAATGGAAATGGTTTTTGTCTATGATTTTTTTACATATTTGAAAGGGTAAAGAAAAATTAAAATTGTTTAACCCACCCACAAAATTTATGCAATGCCAATTCCATATAGAAGACTCCAACAAATTATGCAGAAGTCTCTCAAAGAATATGGTTTTATGTTTAGCGCGGAAGTTTTAGATAAATCATTTGAAATTTTGAATGCTTTATGAATTTTGAAAAGCTTCTGTCAACTATAGAATTTGTAGTTAATTTGTTAGGATTTAAAGAGATAAATTTAGGAGAACTATGTTCTTTTTCAATATTGGTCTAGGATTTTTGTGACACAAAATTAAAAAAGAAAATTTGGTTTAAATTATGCCATTTTCAAATATCGACTAAGATTTTTGTGAACCCATTTGAAAATATTTTTGGCCTATATTAGGAATAAATCCAAAAAAATTCTCTCAAAACATAAATGGAAAAATGGTTTGTGTAATTTAGCCCATAGTGTCTTTTCAAAGCTTCTCAAGATTGTTTCTCCTACTTTCTCTTTTCAATTTTGTTTTCAACACAAATTTGTTAGACCAATTGAAGCTCCTAAAATACTTTGTTACTTTTGTTTGATTGTTAGGGGAGTGAGTTGTGTAAATGATTGTTCTATAAAATGTTTTAATGCTCACATGGTGACCCTCTATGTTTTTAGTACCATCTTGATGTCTATAAATGAGATAACTACGGTGCGAGCTTTCACAAGATCAATGAGTCCTATTAGGAACTTAATATCAATCTTATAATGTTCTGTCATTGTTTTTTCTTTTTGATCCATCTACTTATTGGATTGTTAAATATCTATCTTAAAATGATATTTTCTCATTCTTTTTATTGTTCTAAATCTTTCCTAATGATGGCACAGACTGCGATGTCTACTATGGCGAAGGTAACCAAGGAGGAGGAGTATTATGCTGATGAGAATAACATGGGGTTCAACCAATGGGAAGAATGAATAGAATCTAAAGGTGGTTTAATTACAAGTTAGATCTAATTTAAAGGCCACTACTTTCCCAAGAGTTGCTTTGATATAACTAATTTTTAATCTTTATACTTGACATTATTACTTTAGGTTTATGTAATTTTTATGTCTATAAGCAAAATCTACTTCTCAGAATGTGTAGTTCAATTCATCCAATCTATCTCTGTGATTGTCATGGTGCTATAACTTTTATTGCGAATGGACTATGCATTATTTTTAATAATCCTATACCTATTATTATGTTGGAATGTGAATAATTTTTACAAAGAAACATGTAAAATGATGGGCTCTTTTTTTTATACCATGTCGACTGAATCTATTCTTATTCTTGAAACAGATTATTCCAATTCAACAAAATATTTAAAAAAGGCATTGCAAATAAAAAAAATCCTTATTATTAACTTCACTTAAATAAGTGACATTTACTAGGTCACACCAATTGCTCATTTTCCATTGTTTTATATTTTAGAAAATTTGTAAACAAGTGTTTGTTTTAGGCATGTGTCTATCACAATAATGATTGTTAATGTTATTTTTATTCATAATTTTTTTCAATTATGTTAAGCATTTTAGTTCGCATGATTTTTCTAGAATTCATGTAGATTAGGTAAGATTGTAGATTCAATTGTGTTTATTTTTTTAAATTACCATTTTGGATTGCACTCACTAATCTATTTATGAAGAAGAGGTAGGTGATCTTGAATGTGATATGAAACATTGATTGAAAACAAACATAATTTTATCTAATCTAAATGACTCACAGATTCATTTGTTGTTTGCTATGAACCTTGTCCACATGGTATTGTGGCTAATGTCTTCTATGTTGTACAAACCATTGTAAAGCATTGTCTTTCTTTTCATATCCACTAGGACTAATACACTCATGGTCTAGTCAATGTTGAGATTATTTAAAGTGTTGTCTTAATTTGTATTTACTTTGTATAATTTGAATGTCCTTTTTAACCTATTAGATAAAATCAAATGTGTTATGTAAAGTTATAAACACTATTATTTGAAATATTTTTTCACTATATACATCATCATTTTTGGAATTGGAAAAGATACACTTACTTTTCTTTATTTCTATCTATTCACGTATGTATGCTTTTCATTTCAACAAATGGTAACATGTAAAAAGGCTTAAATTGTTCATTGTCATAATTTTCGAAGCTAGGCATGTTTTTAGTTCTCCTTGTTCTGAACTTTGAAATGTGCTTTTCCTATCATCTCTCCACATTGTTTCTAAGTTACATGTGTTCCTTTACTAGACTCCAATATGGTCGCATGGATGATTAGAGGTTTGATCAAGGATAACACAACATGGATTTTGATCAAGATGCTTTGACATAGGTTGTGTAATTTGAATAGTCAAGAAATGTAATGCCTATTTAGTATCTAAGTTACTAGCTATGTTCCTTGGATTCCCTATTTTCAATTGTATCTATTTTAGTATTTTATGACTATTATTTATTCGTGGATATGTTGATTTTGATTTGTTTTTGCTAAAAAAAAATTGGTTTGACTTTAATAGGGTTTCCTCTTTTACCGAATCTATCTCAAAATGTTATTCAATTTGAAAAAAGTAGTTTCTTTTAGTTATTGTCAAATTAACAGTCCCAATGATAAATATAGGTCTAATGGTTGTTGCATCTTATCACAATAACCTAGATAAAAAATACTTTAATTTTTCCTATTTTCTATGCAACAAAATAGGTCACCAATAATGGTTGTGAGATCAATCCCTCTATTACTTTTAATCATGCAAATCTTCAAATTGGTGGAAAAACTATGATCATAGCCTCTACATTTTGATACAACATTATATTGGTTTATTTACAATGCAAATGATTGCAAGAAATGTATAAAATGGATTTGTTACAAAACCTTTGAAAACTTATAACCAAATGCACATGGCAGTTGTAGAACTAGTCTTCACAACCTTTTTCAACATCCTTCTGGCCTACACCAAAATGGGAGATTCGCTAGAGAGGATTGATGACCATAAATATATAATTGAAAGAGAATTAACCTAGGTTGTACTTGCAGGTTCCTTGGTAGATATGTATAAAAAATGCCTCAAAGAAATGCAATGGAATTATTGTAGGATATGCACAATATAGGCTTTTCGAAAGGCTTTGAAAGCTTTCAAGAAAATGCAATTGACACATTAAAGCCTATATCCACAACCTTTGTTGGCACCTTCCAATCTAGCAAAATTGAGATTTGGAATAGGGCATGCACATCCAACATAGCATAATCAAATAGTGGATTTATGTCAAAGACTGTGGTTGTAAGTACCCAATGGACATTAATGCAAAATGTAAAAACATATGCAAGCCTAATAAAATGCCTCAAAATTTATGGTCATCACTCTAGAAGTATGCCTATGATTTTTGTATTGTTAAAATAAGTTAATAACAAATACTTCATCAAAGCAATAGATGACTATGCTCTCTTCAAAAGAACAAGTTGGATCTACATTCATGGCTATTGCTTTCCTAAGAGTTGATTTGATATAACTAATTTCTATTCTTGTTAGGTGATAATTCTTCTAGTATATATGTATCAACAAAACAATGAAATATAATTTAACATACTAAAAACTATGAACATTTAATCTCGTTACAAAAGAAGGGCCCATTTCTACCATCACAAAATTGTATTAGTATCAAAATAAAATGTACAATACAACACAACTAACAACTAAAAATTATTCGTGAAAACTAATTCTATGTTATATGGTATCCATCATACCTACATATTGGCCTACACTGAGGTCAATGTCATTGCATTGACTAGAAAGAAATTCACCCTTCATTTTTTTGGGTTAGAAGTAATGAAGCATTGTAACATGCAAACTACACTACTTGGAGACAAATCACACAGTCCACATTGTCAACTTGAATATAATGGGTGGCACTTGTTAACTCAAAGTGATCAAATTATGTCAAAGCATGGCTTTCTACAATCGTAGACTATGCACAAAATGGATTTGTTGAAAAATCTTTGGAAACTTTCAATCAAATATAATCAACATATATAAAGTTAGTCTCAAAAACCTTTGACTACCTTCTCCTTACTTTTTCCTAAATAGGAGCTTTATAATAGAGTATGGCATCTATCATAATGTAATGAATCTCAAAAACCTTTGTCTACCTTCGCCTATGCTTAGATTATCTTCCTCATTCAGATGTTTTATTTTAATCATGTTTGGAATCTTGTAAGAGGATGCATCAATGATTTGAAGCTATCACTTCTCCATTGAGACCTTTATTGCAAAAACAACATCATTTATTAAATGGCCTACCAATTGACCTCATATACTATAAAATGTATACAAAAAATAGACCATTTGTTTTTCTAATTGACCTTTGACACCTCTTCGGCGTACCCATTGCACACCAAGGTGCAATTGCTAGTTTAAAATCATATGAGACCAAATTCACATATACAGGCCCAAATGAGTTGCTTCTACCATGTTGTCATCTCATAACAATAAAAACATTAAATATATCAAAAGATAAACCACAAAGGGAACTTCAAAAACTTAATTATACATGTAAATTATTTAATAAAATAACTTATACAATGAGAATTAGAGAGGAAAATAAAAAACAATCATTATGTTCTTTTTTTTTATACAACAGGGTGTCCCTTTGACCCAGTCCAGCAGCAGCAGCCCATACCTTGGGTACCTGGGGCAAGCTAGCACAAGACTAGTCCTGTGGGTGAGATCCCCCGCCCAAAGCCCCACCTCTTAAACCCAGGAGCGGAGTCGAACCCGAGACCAGTGGGGAGCAAATCCACTGCCCAAGCCAACTACGATACCCATGCGGGCTACAATACACCGGATGTCTACTAGTTTTATGGAATAAATACAAGTGCTTATTTAAAATGAAAAATATAACAATAGTCATCAGCTGACATTTGGCCCAAATCCCTATTTTGATTTTGAAATAATTGCAGACACAACTGATTATTACATAGAACTAAATGAAACTAGGTAGAAAAGTGAACAGGATAAACAGGCTGTTTATTGGGATGGAAGAGGCCAAGTGTCGCTCTGTCTCATCTCCTGACTTCATATTCTCATTGAAAAGAGCAAAGATGCAAGTCTCTATACTCCTTCCTGGTTTCTTGGGTGTCCCTGCCTTGGACAATACATGTTTAACCAGATTATTATTGTAAGTCTGGGCGTTATCAATCGTAGCAACCAGAGCTTTTTCTGCAGTCCCATACGAGGGCCATCCACCTTCAGTAACAACAATAGGTATGTTATTAAAACCCAGAGCTTCCATGGCAGAATAAATAGTGTCAACCATGGAATCAAACAAGTTGGTGTAAATCCTGTCTCCATCCCTCACAAAAGGAGATGTGGAATTGAACAGTGCATAGTCTAAACTAATATTGGGGTTTCCCAGGTAGGCAAAATAGGGATAGATATTGGCCATGTAAGGAAAGCTGTGCTGGTCAAGGAATTGCAGAACAGATCTCATCTTATCCTTTACTCCATGATTGAAAGTCCCCTTGGATGGAAGATATGAAATGGGTATTACTGCCCTCCCATGAGTGGTGGAGACCTTGATATTATGCTGCAAATTGGTGTTCTGAAGAGAAGTTTGCAGTTTGTTTATGGTAGGAAGAACATATTGTCCATATTCAGCCTTTTCCGAGGCCTGGTTGCCCACAACAATGTATTTGATATTGGTGGCAGGATAGTAGGCCAGAACGTTGTCATCTACCCACTTGTTTGCTAATTCCTGGTTGGAGGAGATATTCTGCAACTCGAAGTTAGCCACACCTACAATTATATCGATCCCATAATTTGCAAAGGCCTTTAGTACAAGAGGCTCTGCTTTGTAAATCCTCAATTTCCCAATGTTGTTATTCTGCATTAAAGTTACCACTTCCTCAGCAGGTGGCAAATTATCTCCCATCAAAGCTAACTTTTAGCCTCTCTGTAATGCAGTTGGGCAATATTCTGGATATTTTGTGTAATTGAGACTCCCAATAATCTTTGCCAGAATTGCCATAAAGCTGTCCCCCAATTACCTTGAGAGACAATGGTAGCCCATTGCAAACATGTAAGAACTTTTTAACAAGATCCTCAAATCCTTCAGGAGGAGAAGGTTGTAGAAAAGCATGCCAACAGAAAAGCTGTTGGGCATGCAACAAATCCAATGTTCTCATCTTATAAATGGAGGAGATACCTGCCAATCTGAGGACTTCCATTTCCCTTGTTGTAACAATCACCAAACTACCCCATCCAAGATTATCCTTTGTTGGCAACAGAGCCTCCAGTTGATCAATGTGACCCACATCATCCAAAATAATGAGCACACGAACAGATCTCAGACGGCTTGCAATAATTGCCTTGCCTTGCTCTATGTTGTCAAATGACACACCTTTGACACCTAAGTCCTCCAACAGTTTTATCTGCTTATTATGCAACACACTTTTGGCTGCAGCATCTTTAATATCAAAAACACTCTCTCCATAGAGGTGTACTCTCTGTTATATATTGCTTTTGCAAGAGTGGTCTTGCCAGAACCACCCATACCACATATTCCCACAATTTGCACATTCTGACAGTTCTGTGAAGACTGAAGCGTGGAAACTTCGAAATCATTTACAGATTCTTCTAGACCGATTGGATATTTTGCAACCACTAATGGCACCTTGCTTATTAGTTTGAGTACTCTGTTCAGAATACTTTTCAGCAACTTCCTCTCGTCACTAAACATGTTAAACAAAATATAAAAATGAATATAAGAGACCACTCAAAACGATGATTCTAACATTTTAAAAACCAGACAGATAAAAAAGAATGCAGGAAAGAAAAGTTTCAAGACGAATGCAAAAGAGGGAGTATATTGCATGCCACTTACTCATTATTGCTTATGATTTCACCAGAATAAAATGAAACAGTATGTAGTGCCATCTTCCACTGGTCAATCTTATCTGAGCTGTATCTACCCTTTTGTTCATGATCTGAAAAGGTATCGATAAAGATTCCTTTTCCCTTAGTCACCCATCTGAGATCCATAGGGGTAACATGGTAGAAGATAGGAACAATTTGTGTGCCAGTTTTAAGCATAAAGGCGAGCTCGGCCAAACACCAGGGGGACTCTGCATAATTCTTGGAAAAAATTGCTATATGAAGTGAAGCACTACGCATTGCTTCTTCTATTGTTGTTGGTAAGAAATCACCCAGTTCAATTTCTTCCACATCCAAGAAAACTCAGTCCTCTGTCATGGAGGGCATGGTAGAGACTGTTGGCCAGTGTGTGTTTCACATCTGGTCCACGATGATTAATGAATATATCACAAGGAAGAGTTGAGGATGTACCAGAAGCAGGTGCAGATTGTGGAGCAATTCCCTCGAAAGCACCAGAAAGCTCAGTATCCAGCTGTAGACCAGAAATAGATGTGGATGCCATGAAATTGAATTGAATCAGAACAAGGAAACACAGGATACCAATTGAAGGAGGCTTTTAATGGGCTTCAAAGTCGAAAGGGAGAAAAGGACTGATCACACAAAGTCAGTTTTAGCTCTTCTTGAGATGACAGTGTGCTATAAAGATAAGAAGTGAACAAATCCATTTAATGAGTAGATTTGATTTGTGTAAAAATACTTTTTAGGGGAGAGGACCTAGTAGTTGTGCACCCTAACTTTGCGCTTCTAATTATCCTACATGGAAATTTCAAATCACTCCCAATTTTTTTGATTTGTGTAAAAATACTTTTTAGGGGAGAGGACCTAGTAGTTATCCCCTGCTTATAACTTTCGTTTCAGGGCCACATCATCAAATATGATGCCACATCAGCATGTTTTTTGTCAAGATGTCCAAAAAGGCCCAAAAAAGAGTGCTACCAATACTTGTGCATTCACATCATGGGTAGTTGAGTGCTGATGTGGCATCACATGATTGGTTGCTTTTTAGATCAAAGGAATACATTTTGTTTAAGCTAGGGTAGTCATGTCACAACTATTGGGCATTATATAAACAACTACTATCACAACTATTGAAACATGCAACTACTAGGTCCTCTTCCCTACAAGGAAAACATAAACATTGTAACATGGGAGAGATGATTTTTTTTTTTAAATGAATATATTGTATTTTTATATTATGTTAAAAATAAAATATAGGTGGAATATGATCACATTTCAAAGTTTAGGTAAGGCAAAGTTTTTAAAGAAAGTAAGAAAACAAGATTAATATAAACAAGTGGTTAAACTACAAAGTAATGAAGAGCTATAAATTCAATACAACATCAAGCTTACCATAGCCATCATGAAGATCTTTACTGTTAGAGATTGGCTCACAACTCCTAAAGAATCCACCATTATCTTGCATTTCATTTGGTGGTTGAGTTTCATTCTTAGTAGGAGAAATAGCCAATGCCAAGTGAAGAACTTTTTCATTGTTTGGCCACTTGGTAACACCCTTATATTGGGGTTGTGAGGTAATAGAAAGAAAACATGTTTGTTGAGAGCTACCATGGGCACTATGACCCTCTATATGGAGGTTATAGAGAATCATGAGGACCATAAGAATTATGCATATGATTATTGTGACTATGTCCACATTGACATCTTCAAGAAGGGGAGTGACCCCTATGATATAGAGAGGTTGGTGGGACTCTGGAAACCATATAAGATGTATTTCTATCATGGTCAAGTAGCACCTATAAATGAACAACTTTATTAGCTTGCATTTGTATTTGCATGAGAACATTAGAACAAATCATGAATTTACCATACATAAAGAAATGGATGCCAATAAAGCTCCTAAAAAGAGGTTAATTGTTATCTTTTCAAATGTTGATAAGGTATCCACTTTGAAAGCATGTCATATCTAGGTGAATTTAGTAGAAAAATTAGGTTGAAGCCCCACAAGAATTATATTCCAAGAAAAATATTTTGTTATGAAAAGATTTAAAAAACAGTGGATCCAATTCCAAATAGACTGGACTTTAGTAAAAAACCAAAAAATATGTTCAAGAGTTTCTTAGTATTTGTAGAGAGGACACCAAAGATTGACAAATCCAAAATGAATCAATTTAGATCTATAGGGAAAAACCAAGATGGAAAATGCATTCTTGATTGAAGCCTCAAAATTTGTAGGTTGGCTTAGGATATCACATTGTGTGTATGAAGCCCAAATTGTAGTGTGCTTTATCACCTTTGAGGAATCATTTTGGAATTCTAGGTTAAAGCCTCATTAGGTTTTATGCATTCTTTAATTTCTACTTTCATACATGAATTATTTTTTAATCTAAAACCTTCATTTTACAAGGCATTTTCTAGGTTTACTTTTGGTTGTCTTGTGTTTTCTTATATCTATTTTTCATCAAGTGTGCAATATATATATATATATATATATATATATATATATATATATATATATTGTAACCCAAGGGTGTCCCCATATCTCAGCCCAACACATTCCCTTTACGGGGTGAGCTGAGGTGAGACTAGTCCCCTAGGGATGCACACAATAGCCCGCAAACCACGTGCATTGAGAAAGCCCAGGCCTTAGAGTTGAACCTGAAACCAATGGGGAGCAAATCCACAACCCAAGCCAACCCCGCTACCTGTGCGGGCTAAGTGTGTGAATATTTACTCTCTAAAGTACTTTTGTGATTAAATCTTGCTTGCTACTAAGTTATTTTTATGTCTTGATATTGCATACATTCATCTTTAATGTAATCACCAAAATCTCATGCATCACTACAATATTCAAGCACACTCTTCTCTTACTTTTGCACCACAAAATATTGCAAAATATGAATGTTGCAGAAGTTCTAGAACCTTCTAACATCTAAAAAACCATTACAACTTGCATGATTGTTCACATGCTTCATAGTCCCACAACACTTATACTTTACAAACTTATAAACTTTTAATGTACCCAAGTAAAATGTTGATTGGATGTCAAATCCTACATCTTGTATTAAATTGAAACTTACAACCTAAAAACATAACCTTCCACAACACTCCTACATGAATTCTTCCAAGGCTAAAGAAATACATTATGAATTCATATGGGTTTCCCCTCAACAAAAATCTTATGCTCATTCAGAAGCATCTCAAATATAGATTTGGGACACATAATCATGGAATAAATCTTGCATAAGACTTATGCTAATGACATAAAAACTCATGCAAGATTTATTGTTAACAACATGAGATAGCTCAAGTTGTTACATTTCCCACATCTATCTAGTATCTTAATCTACTTTTTACTTGTGTAAAGCATTTATGATCTTTAGAGTTTGAATGATTATCCTTAGTTGGAGTTTAAGAAAAAATAGAAGCACTTCAAAAGAGTGAATGATGCCTTTTTGTTTTATTTAATTAGGTGGGTAGAAAATGACATAAACAAACACCAATCTTTGGAGGCTGTACATTTTCTATTACATCATATGGGGGAATTGGTTCATTCAATCCTCTACTTTTAAATATATCAAAATAGGGTATTTTATAGGTGCATTATATAGGTTACCCAAATATGTAAGTGACAAGTTGGCAGTATTCGTCCTTACTAAACAATCGTGTGAAGTTAAAGACATTAAATTTCCATGGTCTATGTTATTGAATTTGAAATCTTTTGGATTTAATTGCATAAACATTTTCCATCAAATCTAGAAGCTTTCAAATTCAACTATGTGAAATTCACATGATTTTGGTTTGGAAAAGTAGACCAATTGTTCAGTTTCCCTTTATAACTACTTATACTTGTTCTTATATTCTTTATGCCAATATTTCTAAAGAATAATTTTCTAAATTCAGCTTATATGTTCATGATAAGAGGTTAGCATTCAATCCAAAGGGTAATGCTAACAAGCTTGTAGGAGACTTGTTCAAACACAAGTTCAACCTAGAAATTTTTTGGCATGAATGTGACAGTGAACATGAGATAAGAAAAATAAAACACTCAAGGCTTATTGCATTCCAAATAAGTGATTTTGGAATTGCTCATGTGCCCAAAAATATTTGTGATGATGGAAACATTTTAAAAGTGAAGTTTATACAAGGGGTATTGAGCTTAGAACATATTTCTATAAAGTTGTATTTGAAAATGAAAGACTTTGAGCTTTTGGGGCTTTTTGAGAAATAAATAACTTCATATAAAAGTTTTCCAATCTTGTGTGATGTTATGATTATGTCTAGACTCTTATGTTAGATATAAATTTACTTGTGTCTTTTCTTCTGTTAGATGTATTTGTTTTTTCCTAGAATACTTTACAATTGTGAGAATTGTTGTGAATTTATTCATTAACTTCATAACATTATATCTATCATGTGTGGGTTTCCAAAATTCTATTTTCTATTTCTTCAATATGCACATCTCATTATTTTCAAAATCTAATGACTGAATATTTTTGTCAAAATTTATTTTCTATTTAGAAAATCAATGTATCATATATTTTTTATAATTTTTTTATTTACAAAAACTACCCTAATATATAGTTTATTTGTTGCTCACAATTTTGATTTTCAATAAAGGTAGCTTCACTATCATAAGGATGGTTAGTTATCCTAATCACTATTTGGATTTGACATAACAAATATATTTACCAAAATATTTTTTGGTGACTCTACTAGGGACTCCAATCTTGTCATACAAATAGTCCTTCTATTTTAAAATTAAATACAAATATATACATGCATGTATGATGATCTAGTGTAATGGTCCTCTAGTTTTATAGCATAATATCAATTAGTTAGACATGAAATAAGAAGATAGTATAATGTAATTTTTAACTCTTTCTTGGAGGTATAGAAGATATAATCAAGAGTACCATCAAGTAAAAACATGTTTAATGAAGAGAACCTTAGAAAAGACATAAGGAGAGAAGATAACATAAATATTATTAGAGTAAGATTCCCTTTTAATAAAAGAGGGGTAAAAATTTATTAAAACAAGGCCTTACACAGCCCTACCAAAGTCCACTAAATTGTCCAACTTATGAGACAAATCCAGGGGTAATTGACCCCTATCCACAATGTTCCAATTTTGCATATGATCAAAGGCCCACTTGGCTAAACAATCTACCATATTGTTCCATTCTCTAGGAATATGATTCCCTATTATCATTAAAAGAGTGTTGGTTTTTTCCCCATACACTCAACTTGTGCACAAATATCAACAATATTTTTTGTAAACTATCTACCAAGAGGTTTACAAGATGTGATAAAAAGGCCTTCAAGACCCATTTCATTCCTTTGATGAAGAATATGATTTCAATTTTTTCATGCCAAGTGTTCATAGAAATTCTTAGACACTTAGTCTTCATTCGTGTCCTCCAAAATTAGTTGATGTCTTATCCAATCTTGTATATTACATGAAATTGTTGTACCCATTAATGTAAATATTTAAAATATGGTTTCTCAACTTGTTGTGACTCGATGTGTAGTAATTAGACCCTCAAGGTTCCCTTAGAAACCAATTACACGACCTTATGTAATGTTCATGCAATAATATTACCAAATTCAATGGGGATGGAAAAGTAAGTAGGGGGAAATACATAGATCACAATTCATGGTTGCAACTCCACTATTAGGAACCCAACATGTGAGTATGTGGTAGTTTGATTATTCATTGGGTCCTAGGTTGATGCCACAATAGATTGGTTTCATCACTTACTATCAAGCTCCATAGCTAACTAAAATGAAATTAAAGAAAAAATTGAAGAAATATTTAATATTATTGAATATAAGCATTCCTTATTAGCAAAATTAACTCAAATGAAAAAGGAAATACATGAGAGAATGATGGAATTTGCTACCAAAGTTAACACACTCGTAAATAAGATTGAACAAGCAAAGAGACCAATATGTGAAAATTAAAATTACCTTTTTATTAATCCACAATATTTGGATGCTATTCTCTATTTGAGAAGAGTTAGGGTTTTTTTATCTTAGTGGCACTCAAACAATGGTCATTGAAATCAAGGGTATCTTAGTTACTATTGGTAAGTAGAATAGAGAAATATAGAAAGGTAAAATATCCACATCTAATTCTTTATCTTCTACAACTAATCATCTATAATAGAATTCATAAAATCTTTTGAAAACTATTAATCTAAGTAGATCCCTTGTATATAAAACAACAACTACTATATCAAGACATTCCATGGAGAAATTCTTCTAATTTCGACAATAAAAATAGACCATCAAAATTAACACCTCCTACACAATGGTTGGCCATTGAACCACCATCTTTTGGTAACCATACTATGAATGTGATATGTTATTTCCACCCCACTATTGATCATGATGGAGATTTATTGGTGTGAATATGGAGTTTTACCAAACTAGTTCGCCTATTAGGTCCTATTCACATGTCAGGTTTACTAAGGTCCTATGAATATTTCTTGAAGCCTTAGTTGGCATTAGATATTATCTTATCTTATGTCATTTAATTCTTTTCCTAGGTAATTTAATGTTTTTTGTCTCATGACATAGGATTAAGACACTTTGCATGATATTGTCTAATCTTATGTCTCACATTGGCTATATAACCAAGGGGTTCTCTTTTATAAATCAATCCAATTGTAATATCATTTGCATCCTTCGATAGAATACCATTGTTCTTTCATAGTTCAATTCTCTTGTAACTTCATAGAAGTTCATAGATCTTGGGTGAGACCTACAGTATTCAACCAAATCTTACATGGTATCAAAGCTTGTCAGATTAATTTTTGTTAACTTCTTAATTGAGAGATATAGGTTGCAAATCTTTGTGGATCTTGAAAAGTTGAGAATTCTCTTCTCTTGCATCAAATGATGATTTAGAGAATTAAAAAACTTAAAATAAATATCATATTTGGGGGTTTCCTCTTTATGGATTTATATTGAAGGCTCATTTTGGATCTTGTTGGTGCAAATTTGAGCTCATCATTGAGTTCACAAAGTTCAAAAAAGTCAAAATTTTCTTTTGTTTCATTTAAATTGGAAATTTGAGGCCAGATCTATGAGGTTTTGAAGTTGAGAGGTGGCCAAAACTATGAGGGCTTGAATTTAAAAGGTGGTTGTCAAATCCAAAAGGTAGATATAATTTTGGAGTATTTTGGGTCAAAACAAACCCTATCATTGTGTCTAGAAGGCTCAAGAACCCTATGATCAACTTTCAAATCATCAAAATCTAAGAACTTTGCATTAGGCCCTCAAAAAAAATTCCCCCCATTGATGGTACAATTGTCAATATGAATGTACAATTGCTAGCACAAGCACTGTGTGGGTCACATCAAAAGAATCAATCAATATAGTTGTAATAAAATATTTTAATTTTTTTTAAAAAAATTATAATTAAAAAATAAAATATATATTTTTTTGGTACCCTCTAGTACACAATGTATCGTAAGACTGTAGACTCTATAGTACACAAGGTACTATAGGTTGCTATGGGTTCCATTTGGTGCCACCATAATGGACCACACTAGTGTTGTATCCCACAAATCCCCACCAAACATTGACAAAATATAGTCCAAGGAATATTCCCCTAGATCGTCCACTGTGAGCATATTTTAGAGCATCTACAAGACTCCATCAACATGTAATATTTCAAGTACATTTTGTTGAGAGAGGAGAATATTTTCATGGACCACATGGGCATATTTCATTGGCCTCTTGTGCAAATGTCAAAATTGTGTCAGGATGACATTAGTAGATCGACCAACCAAATTAGATCCCTCTCCATTGACAATTTCATTTTGGAAGGAAAACTTCAAAAGCTCATAACTCAATCATATGACCTCCATTTTTGAACAATTTTTTTTTTTTTTAATTTGGGGAAAAATTTTGTGCTCTTCATAGTGATATTTTTTATATTAAATTTTTCCTATTTTTTCCAAAAATTGTAGATTCTCACAAGTGTTGTTGAGCTATTCACATCTTTGGAAATTTTGGGGCTTCATTCTCTCTCCTACGATAGCATTTTTGGGTGTATTTTTTTGAAAGTGCTTTTTCTTTTGTTTAATTTTCATTAGTTTGATCAAATTGATTCCATTTTTTGTAAAAATTGTACTTTTAGTTCGTTTCCAAAGTTGGCATTTGTAAACACTAAGATAAAGTCCACTTCATTTTTTTGGAAAGTGGCACTTATAATCGCACTGAGAATAAAGATTCAGATCATATATTGTAGTGGGGGATTCTTGATTAAGTAATTTGGGGGCTAATATTATACTGTTTTTAGATTAAGTCTTTTTTTGGTTTGTTGTGTGACTAAATTTGATTTTATCATGAGTATAAAAAAGAACCTTATTGTAATCAAGTTGAATATATGAAACTATAAGTCTTGGTGAGATTTAATCCTAACTAATTGTAGGTGGATAAATTATTTTTCCTCTCTCTATGGAATAGTTCAAAACCTTCATCATATTGGAAGGGAGTTGTGTGGGACATAAAGACTGAGTGTATCCTAGAAGCAATGGATTTTAGTTATGATGTTGACACACAAATGGGCACTAATGGTATTGAGATCCATTGTGACCTTTTGAAAAAACTTTGGGAGATGTATGGAGACTCAAATGAACATTCATTCTTAGAGGATAATGCTGTGGATTCTCTTGTTCCACTTGATGAGTTTTGACCAACTAATGATAAAACATTTGTAGTGCTTGCTAGATGGGAAAATTATGGTCATCTTGATGATACAAAAAAAATTGCTTCTCTTCCTATAAACATTTGTATTGAGACTTTAGTTTTGATGGATCTTACTTCAAATTTAAAGGGTTCATCTTCTTCATATATGAGTCAACAAGTTAAGATTGAGGACTCTAGTAATCCAACATTGACATAATCATTTAATGTTCAAATTCAACCATCTAGTGTGGATAATTTTGTGGATGATAAGTGTAGTCAAATGGAATGCACTAAGATCTCATCTGGACTTCATCTACTGTTGCATTTAATGATGCTTAAATGTTTCCACAGTTTTTGGCTTCTTGTGGTTCAATGCAATAAGACATACATTGTCTTCTAAATATGGCTACTTAGGATGGTTACTTGACAAACATTGCAAGTTTGTTTGTAGAGTCCCAGGGTATGTGGAAGATCATGATGGGCCAAAAAGTGGCAATATGATAGGTATGTGGCTGATGAATTTTTTTCACCCAAAATTGATGAAATGAAAAGGGTTTTTAAAGGAGATTCTCAGCTTTCCACCAATATAAATTATGCTTTACTTTGAATTTAATAAGTAATTATTATTTATTTTCTATTTGAATTATGACTAAAGTCCTGATTGATAGGCTGATTGAAAAAACATCTATAGCTTTCAAACAATATCACATTTTTTAAATCCAAAACATGTGTCACATTCTATGCTTCACATAATAAAGGATTACAAAAATAAAAATCGAATTTCATGAAGGTTTGATCAAGTTAAGGTGGTTAGACATACGAGTTTTTATATTTTTAAAAGTTGTAATAAGAAAATCATAATTAATTATTTAGTTGAAAAAAATTTACAAAAAATATGCATCACATCAAGACATGAGTCCTCTACTTATATCTAAAATCTTATAAAAAAATTTATCATTTTAGTGTGGTTAGGGTGGTCAAACAAACACCTACTTTTTATTTTTTCCCTAAAATTTAAGTACTACTACATTGAAATTTCAATTTTTCACCAAATAGATTTTTTTTAAAAACAAACCTAGTAGTTTATAAACTACATTAAATTTCTACAAATTATATTATTTCATATTTTTGAAATAATTTAGATAAATTATTCAATTTTTTATGTCAAGTTGCCCAACTTTGATTTTTCTAAATTTTTTGCCACTTAAGGGCCTGTTTTTTCCATGATGATCCTACACATACCCCCCATATTTCAGATCTAGGTGACACTATTGATTGCATACATATTATATTTGATAAAGGAGATTCTTCTTTAGTTGTTATGATGGAACACTTTGACCATCTTGTTCATTCTCTGCATGATCATTCTACATAGTTTAACATAAGTGCATAATTTTGAGTAGAATTTGGAGGAGGCTTATTTATATTTAGAGGAGATATATTTATCATTGGATTATGTCCTACAATCATGTCTACTATATTCTAGATTGTCTTCTTCATCAACGTGGCCTAGATTTCCTATTTGAAGTGTGTTAGCTTTTGACATTAACATGGAAACACTTGAGAAGAATTAAAAACATCATAGCTTATCATTCTTTCCACTTATTTCTTTTAGGAATGGAAACACATCCTCCATACCATTTTAGTTTTGTTCCTTCCTAAGGAGAGAAACGTCATTTGACGAGATTGGATCATCTTTATGATTCAATGTTGAGAATCTACCATTATTGTAGGATACTTTACATTGAGCGGGGTTGCATGGTCTCTCTTATTCTCTATTATGGCAGGTCTTTTTCCTCACATGGGTTTTTTTCCTTCTCATTCCTCAATGAGAGCATTTTTTCATCTCTCTTTTGGGAAGGATTTTTATCCCACTAGGTTTTCTCCTTTTCACTATTTGTGAGAGATTGCATTTGTACATAGGTACCTAACATGGCCTCATAGCTAGGACCTATCTTTTCATTAATTGTACTAGTTGTTTCCTGTCTAGGTCCACTTAAGGGGGGTCACGTTTTTGTGAATAGGGTGTTTTACCTTACTAGTTCACCTAGTAGATCATATTCACATGTTAATTTTACTTAGGTCCTACAAATATTTCTAAAAGTCTTAGTTGGCCTTCGATCTTTCTTCTGTTATGTCATTTACTTCTTGTGTCCTAGGTTATTTAATGTTTGTTGTCTCATGACATATTTTTAAGACACATGCCATGATATTGTCTAATCCTATGTCTCACCTTGGCTATATAACCAAGGGGTTCTCATTTTTAAATCAATCCAATTGGAATATATCATTTGCATCCTTTGATATAATAACCTTATTCTTCCATAGCTGATCTCTCTTGTACTTTCATAGAACTTCCTAGACCTTAGATGACTACAATATTTAACCAAATCTTTCATAGTATAGAGCATGAACTATAACAACTATTAAAATATTCATTCCTTGAAATGAATAGGTACATGAAAATGAGAGTGAGTAGGGAGGTTGTTAAAAACTTGCAACCCTTGATTATGAATTTGACCATGGAGATGATATCTTCATTGACATAAGAAACTAATCTTCTTCTATATGAACAAGAGGTCAACATCAAATAGCATAAAAGTTTTGAAAATCAAGTTAAAGACATTCTTGAAAACAATGAGACCAATTATTCATGGTTAGAGGGTTTAAGAACCAAGAAAGTCACAACCTTTAAAATAAAAATGTTTCTACAGGTCTTAGCAACTCACTTCTATGTCTTCAATCAATTCCATCAAATAAACTTTAGGTGCATAAAAAATTACTTATTATTTTTTAAAAAATATAGTACATTTGATTCTTTTGACATTATTGATCATTACAATAAAATAAAAAACATAATTTTTTCAAGCTAAGTATTGAAAATTGATCCCAAAATAGATTTTTTGCTACAATGAATTAAAAATGATGTCAATCCCTCTTTAATTTTTATGAACATTAATAAAAAAATTAAATACCATCTATAATATTATTTTACGAGAAGAATATTCCTCCTCCCATTCAACTAATGAACCTTAGATTTATACAATACCAAATGATAGGCTAAATCCATTATATTTGTCCTTATTTATTTGGGTTCATATTAAGCAATTTTATTATAGATAATTGTGCCTCTAACAATGATTCTTACTAAATTTTCCAATAAATCAATTATTTGATTAACTAAACCCCTAAACAAGTGTCACTCTATGGAATCCAAGAACACCCCATTGGTAATAAAAACTAAAGATGTTTAAGTTTCTATTGCCTGAGATTAATATTGATTCATTTCCTCTTAATGCTTCTTTTGTTGTTATTTGTGGGTTCGATAATGTTAGTCGGAAACCTTTGGGCACGATGGTCTTGCCTTAAGGTTGAGACCTGTTGATATACCCACCCTTGTATAGTTTATGTTAAAAAAGTTACCATATAACCTTCTTCTTTGTAGATTGTGGATTCATGCTATGGGCGTAGTTCCATCTACCTTGCATAAATCTATTAAGTTCATTTGCAATAATCAAATTGTCATAGTCAAGGTTGACCCTGAGGATATGCACTTATATGAGATTGTAGTTTCCAATCAGGTTTTGGTTGTGCCTACTCTCATCCCTTTAGTGTCTTCCAATGTGTTGATGCCTACTCCTGCAATACCTATTACACTAGATGCTCTTGAGACAGATGTCCCTGAAGAAGATCCTTTTGCAGAAAGAAATATTAAGTTTTCTCCTTCTAATTCTTAAAAGAATGCATGTCTTGGTGATGATTGGGGTTCTCTAGACTTTATATAATCCTTCGTTGGAGAGTATAAAGTTGACCCAATGCACTTAAATACCTTCAAATAATAGATCATCCAAACCCACTATCAAAGAAGGTTGTTCTTCTATATCATAGGATAACGTGAACATAAATTGTAATATTTTTAGTGTTGATCCTCCTTTTGAGGAAGATGATCAAACTTATGTTAAAGAGGCTAATGCTTAGTTCTATCAAGGAGGTTGGTGGTGATCCCATAGAAAAGTATAATCCCCATTGTTGGAATAATGCTCTCTATGAAGATCCTTCTACTTCTTGATATTTGCAAACATGTTATGGCCATGGCATTGAACGTATTTCTAAATATGAATATGGGCATAAAGGTTCTGGGCATAATGAACAAGGAATTTAGGTACCTATAGAATATCTACCTTGTAAGAAAAGGTTGCTTCTTTCTCCTCATTCTTTGTTTGAGCAAGAGCATATTTTGTTGAGGCTTCTCAAATCCCACTTAATTACTCTTCCTTCTCCTACACATAAGAAATTTCATAAGCATGATAAAGAAAAATATTTTTTTTGTGCATACCATCGAGTTCCTAGCCATTCCACTAGTGAATGTAAGGAATTGAATGATAAAATATAACAACTTCTTGATTCAGGTGTCATCACTCATTTATTTTTTGATGCACCTACCTCGTCTTGAAATGATAAGTGATGTTGACGTCTACCTCTATCATGTATGTTCTAAGTATCTTGCATGGTTCTCCTCCCTTGTATGTTGGGGGAAATAATAACTTATTTTGGGGATATGCATCATTCTAAGGACTCCCTCTCTTCTCTCTATATTTCAATTGGAGTGTCCCCTTGAGTGGGCCCTTTGCTATCTTGAAGGATTCTTGAGGGACCCCCTTTGAAATTTTTTATCTCAAATGAATTCTATGTCGTCTAGCTTGGGGGCATCCCAAATAGACCTATTTCATATCCCGACATCTAGCTTGGGGGAAACCCAACTATATTCATTCAATCTTACCTTGCGGTACTAAGCACTTGTGAGGACCCAATTTGACTCTATTGAGTTCCCTACATCGGGATTCCCTTAGGAGAGAGTACTTGGGGTGCCTTCTTTGCAAGTCTGGGGACCTGTAAAGCACTTTCATCATGTGGTATCTATTCACCATTGGTTTGTGGGCCTCTAATGTAGTTTTTTCAACTCTATAGGAGAGAGTACCTACAAAGCCTTTTGTTCACCTGCAAACCCCAAAGGACAAATAAACAATAATCACAGCACAATTTTTTTTTTTAAATTAAACATAACATACATGTAATACACATTAAGTCATGACATGAATTTCATTTAAGTAGAATCATTAACACATACATCCCTTGGGGTACACGAGGAGTCATTATGAGACTTAGATCCACACAATGACAATAAAGAATAAAACCCAAAGATATAATCCATAACAAAATAAACATTAACAAATATAACACATACATGATAAAGCATTGATAAGAAACTATCTTTATACGTAAATACATATACATGATTAACTCAACACATTGAATAACAACTACCATGGCCAATATCCACACAAGATTTAACATTACATTATAGTACAATGTTCAAGATGTACAATGATACAAAAGTGTTTCCAATCATGAATAGAACCCATACAACAAGATAACATGATACGATTGAACAAAGGAATACATAGAATCATAACTGGCTCCAAGACAGATACAACTCTGGAGTCGCCGCAACAGCACCAAACCGCACCTCTCGACCCTCGACTGGGGACCCAATGGGGTGCTTAGCACGTTCCACCCGACCATGTGAGTCCGAAGACCCACCCCCCCGTGCTAGGAGCTAACAAGAAAGAGACCTCAACCAAGAACATCCAAATAGGGAACCACAAGACTCAATGTCATACAAAAGTATCATAACACTCAAGGAATTACAATGACATAATCAACCACATCCAAGAGTAAACATAATAACTTAAAGTCATAAATCTCATCACATAAATCAAAGCAATGACCAGTAAACAAGTAACCAAAGGATGATCATGAAATACTTCCAAATCAAACTGAATTAATAAACAAAATACAATTCCATATTGCAATTAAATAATACAATAACATCATATCACAGTACCATAAGAGTACAAGGTCATAAGTCAAATATTAATGAGAACATACAAAACCACAAAGTACACCAAAGATGCATCAAGGCAATACTCCATAAATCAATATAAGTCCATTCAACAACAATCTAAACCAACTCCCATAACATACTTCCAGAGGAACACAATAAAGTAAAACACCTGGGCAACTGGGGGAGAGTGTCATCGCATAGTCCTACATGGGATATCCTGTGCTCTTCCTCCCAACTGGAGGCGCCGATCCCATCTATGGCTATCCTGTGCCCTTCCTCCCAACTAGAGGCACCAGTCCATAGGGTGACTCATGCGGAGCCGTAAACCTCTTATGAAGACGAGGTCACGACCTTGCCGACCATGGCCTTCTCAGCCTTCCATTAGTCTGCGGAAGCACTAATGAAGATGAGGCATCCATATTTTAAAATCTTATAATGATATTACTACTCAACCCTCCTAAGTTAATTATTAGGTTTTCACTTGATTACTAACTCACTCGTGGGTTATCCTCAGTTCTTCCCCTTAAGCGGCACCGCCCCTTACTTAGGAGCCACTCCTAGAGACCCAACAACATAAAACCAAGGGTTGTACCCATCATAAATTTGAACAAAGAATCACAACATAAAAACATGCGAGGCATTACCCATCCCGCTAACAAGTACACAATCAGAGTCTCACAAAGTTTCGTACAACCCTTTCAAAATAATGATACCAAAACACTTGCCACTTCAAGGGCACATAAAAGAGAGAACATCAACTGACAATCATCTCAAGCCTCTGGAAGCCAAAAAGAATGAAAACCCACAAACAAGGGTAAAATGAAGCAACACAAGTTTTTCCCCAATAATTCCAACACAAGGATAAAATTTCCCTCAAATATGAGATTAACTCCGAAAAGCCACACAAAGAAAGTTTCATCAAACCCCATCCACAAATCAATCAACTCTAAAACACAAATACAATCCATAAATCCACAATGGTGTCATCTCAAAAAGGAATCATAGAAGAAAATCAACCTTTAATTCAACAAAAATCACTCAACATCCAAAAGCCACCAATTAGGCATTCCACGGAAGACCTCAATTTTCTCCTCACAAGAATCCCTTAGAGTGGTACATAAATCATCATCATAAAAATCATAAATTAAATGAGAGAAAATCCCCTACTCAAAATCAACTCACAAAAAGTCACATTGAAAGGATCTATTCAAATACAATATATACATTCATTCAATAAGAAGTAACAAAAAAGAACATTATTTTAAAGATCAATTATTTCCAACATTTATGGATAGCACAATATTGTGAAGTGACGACATAATCTGATGTTTTTAAGCCATAAGACACTAATCACAGGTATTAAAACAACATATTCCAATTCACACATTATATCGATACTATTAAATAACAACAATCTCCATTCCTAATTCTGTCGCTCTCTTATTTGCCAAGATTACTTAATTCCTTTATAAGTCAATAACTTTACGATGATATTATTCAAGGACTTCCTTAATATTACTTCATTAAACATCTAATCCATTTAACCATTCTCTTTCTTCTATTTAAATTACTTGTTGCACCTAATTTGACTACACTTTACATAATTATTTTTCGAAACATTTCCTTTTAAAATAACCATTCAAAAACATAACTTAAACACATTAAATTATCTAAGAAGGAAAAACATGTTCTTTCATTAAGACACTATATATATATATATTTTCTTTTAAACTTAATTTACTTTAATTCACTCATTTGACTAAATCTCTATAAGAGTAAGTACCTATTTATTCCAAATTAATTCACATTAAGATTTACAAAAGTAACCTTAACCTCCTTATTTAATCAATTATAAAACAAAGTGAGAACACAATAACCTAACCCACTATATAAACAATTATCATGAAAGAATACCATACATCTGTTAAATGGCTTAAAGGATTTCAACAATGATGGAAATTATCTAATTGAAGAAAAAGTCCTCCAACTACCTAACGCAATAGAATCAACTCGTAACTGAATCTACTTGTCTAAAATAAAATGAAATCAACCATTTAAACTTTAAATAATATAAATTAGCAAGACTATCCTTCATTTAAATTTTAAAACAAATAAATAAGTGAAACATTTCCTTCTCAATTATTCTACACTTTAAATATGTCTTTATAACGGATAAGAAAACAAAGGTTCTTTTTAGATAATATACTTACCTATTCAAACAAATTACCTTACAACATAGATATATCAGACATTACTTCCATTTATGATCAATCGTCTCAGCTCAAACAGGATGACAATGAAATCAGAGAGGCTATTTAATTTACTGCAACTTGTAAGTCTAAAATTTGCAGCTGTGAAAGGTGGTCAATGGTTTCAGGGAGGCTATTTAATTCTGTACAACGCCTCAACTCTAGATGCTGTAACTAAGGCAGGTTGCCAAGCATATTAGAAAGTGAATATTGGAATTTGGAAATATCGCCATCTACTTGCATTATTATCAAATCTCAAATGTTACCCACAAGACGGAAAGGAAGGAGGAAGGTGAGGAGCAAATA